>JAZKJV010002318.1:0-75000 GCA_037367405.1 Ottelia alismoides
GTCGCCCCTGCTCTCAGCCGTTGGATATCCTCTTTTGATCTAACAGCCAGTTGTTCTCCACGTGCGCCTTTCACGTCCACCGTCTGATCATATCCAGGGCCTCATCTCAACCGCCCGTTCGCGCCTCTTCCACAGCGCGCCACGTGGCGCATGTTGCGCCCTTCGATCACACACTCCATCCTTTCATCGCAGCCGCGTATCCAGCCTCACTCCACGACCCTTGATCAACACGCCCCAGATCTAATCCTACCCGCCCCTTCCTGCCTTCTTCTCCGTCGTTGGATCACAAGATCCAACGGTGAGGATTTCGTTTCCACCTCCAGCGCCCCTCTCTCCCACGTTCTCGAGCTTGTGCGAGGGGCTTGCCCCTTTCTATTTTCAGTCGCACGCTAGCCACCCTCGCCGACCGCCAACACCGTCACGAACTTCCCCACTCGTCCCTCATCCTCGCCAACTCCCTCACTCATCACCACTTCCACCATAGACTCTCCACAACCTCCATGAACTTTGCCCCATCACCAGCCCTGCCGAGACCTTCACCCTTTAAATACTCGAGCACCGACCAACTTCACGCCCATCCGCCACCCCAGAGAGGTACCTAGAGCTCAGAGCTTCTGTTAAGTGACAGCAGTCGATTGATTCCTTGAGAGAAGACGGGTCTTCTTCTCCGGCGAGATCCACGGCGCCACCGCCGTGTCGCAGCCGCCTTCCGCGAAGCTGCTTGAGCTCAGGGCCTTACCGCCCCTTCGAGCGACGACCTGAACTTGAGACTGAGCTCCAAACCCCATGTAATCTCCTCCATCTTCGTTGATCTTCTTCTTCATCTTTCTTTGGTTTTTCCCCATTTTATTCGCCCTCCACCGTGACCTTCTCGCTCCATCTTCACCTCGCCGAGCTCCACGACGGAGCTCTGATCTTCGCGCAGTACTCCACACCCTCCGACGATGCAAACCATCCTCCATCGACTGCAGCTCCGCCACCTGGGCGGAGCACCATCGCCGGACATCTCTCTCATCGCTTTAGGCCTCGCCGTCCTTCCTCCACATCTCCACTAGCACGCACACGCTTCGGCTATCACTTCTAACCCCTGCAGGTACACCCAGTTCACTGACTGGGAGTTCACCGGAGCTCCTATCGAGCTTCATCGCCAGCGAGCTCCGACGCGCCTCCTCCGCTCCTGAGACCTCCTGAGCCTTCGCCTCACCGCCGCGAATCCTCCGAGCTACTTCAGAGCATCCGGAGAGCTTCAACGACTCCTGGACCATCGGGCAGAGCAGACCACCCTTCGTCGGAGCCCCGCCAACTCCTCCGCAGGTGGCGGAGGACCATTGAGGACGAAGCTCCAGCCACCGTTCGATCATCTTGATCGAACGATCCCTAGTCGTCCACGTCACCACTCAACCGGAGCATCACAGAGCCGTTGGATCCTTCCAGATCTAACGGTGTTCAGAGCGCCACGTCGTCCACATCTGGAGCAGCCCAGGAGCCGTAGGATCAATTGTGATCCAGCGGTCTGCATTTAGCCACGTCGCCATCTTCATCGAAGCCCCTGGCACCGTTGGATCGATCCAGATCCGACGGTCTCTGATCATCCACGAGCCAGCCATTGACAGCCTTTGGATCGATCTTGATCCAAAGGACCAGAGCACGCCACGTAGACAGGTCCGAGCCTCTTCCCCGACCTCTAGGCTCGGACCACCCGAAGCTTCGCCGAGCCTCAGCCGAACCTCCAGAAGTCCCTGAGCCTCGTCCCGAGCCGCACGCCACCCGAGCCTAGGCCACCCCACGTGAGGAGCACGTACGGCCTGGGTTAATTGCACTGAGGCCCTGAGAACTTTCATAAATGACAAACTGGTTATGTGAAGCGCCCCCACGTGAGGAGCACGTGTAGCCGTGGAGAAATTGCATTCCACTCCTCATCATTATAGGTAATTGCATTTAAGTCCCTGTCAGCATGTTTATTTTTATGTACTTTTTATTTCCTGTATTGCAATTACACCCCTATCTTTGCACGCATCCCTAGGTGTCATATTTCATCATTTTTGAGTTTTGAAAATTGCATGTTGTAGCTTAACATGTCCTCTATCTGTTATGACACTTGTCATATTTTTGTGATAGCAGTAGAATTATTAATTAATTAATTGGTTTATTTCTATGATATTTTGCCCAATTGGACCTTTTAATTGATAATTAATTCTCTGTAACTCCAAAAATTCTCAAAAAATCATAGTAGCTCTAGGATAGCTAATTTAACATTGCATAAATATTTCATCTCATTTGCACACATGTCGAGGCCTAAATAAATTAATTGGTGATTTCTTTAGTTTATTTTTAATAGGTTCATTTCACATTAAAATTTAGGTCTGTCAAATTTCCTAGATTCCTCATCATTAGATCTATCTAGGATAATTTTATTTTCTGAAAATATTGTGATTTGATATTTATTAAAATTAAATTAGTGAAAATCACCCTGTATTCATTTTAAATTCACAGTAAATTCATTTAGTGTCGAAAAATTCCCAAAAAATAAGGTAGCTTAATTTCACCATATTTCATCATCTGTCCAATTTTTATAACTTTTGGACTTCATTTGATACCCTAACTGATTTAACTTTAAATTGGCTTGATTTTTGCATGTGTCTGCATAGAAATTAAAAAAAGACCAAAAAAAATATTCCCTGAAAATCTAACACTTGAACTTTGCTCAAATTCACCTAAGGAGACAGATGCCTCCCTGAGTTCGACCTTGGACTTCACCAAGTAAAAAAATTGCCACTTGAAATTGACTTGAATCTAATAAAAGTGGTTGTTGATATTCCCTCTCGTTATCCGACTGCAACGAACACTTATAATTAATTTGGACAATAATCTGACCGAATTAACAAAGGGTGCGGGAGGCGATATCAGTTATGCTGTTGATTTTCCTCATATATAAACTGTGTGTGGCAACGATCACCTTATAATAAGTCTTGAATCTTTATGGATGGGTTCAAGTGATAACTTAATGAAAACACTTCTCTTCTCCTCTCCTAAATTGGTAAAATAGGTTTAAGCTAGCGGTTGGTAAAGTTTTGATTTTTTAAGTTTGTTTTCCTAACTAAAGCAAATGTTAAATCTTTTACTGTCATTTGACATCTTTAACTACTACATTCAGGTGACAACAATAGTCAAATAGAGAGTGAATGTATAAGCATGTAGCTGATGGTCGTGTTTTAGAGACTTTTCAAAGAGGTGCTCAAGAATTTGTGGAATTTGCTTACACCAAAGGTTATCGAGTGGTGGATTCAGGTGGTACCATCTCGTGTCTGTGTCAAAAGTGTTGTTTACTCGAGAAGATATCTAAGGATGAAATTCGCATGTACCTTTTTAAATATGATTTCATGGAAGCATATCAATTTTAATGGAGGCACAAAGAAGTCATCGATGACAAGAGCAATGACTTAAATGATGGGGACAACATTAATCAATTTGTAGAAATGATTATGAACATTGTAGGTTCAGACTTTAACACCAATTATCCTGATGAAAAGGAAACTCACGGGGAGTTAGAAGACTTCTACAAGCCATTGAAAAGGCAGAAGAGCCTTTGTGGTCGGGTTTTGTAAGACATATTCAAAACTCTCAGCATTTTCAGACCTTCTATCGATGAAGATGGAGTATAATATGATTGATCGGAATTTTGATGGCATATTGATTATTCTCAAGAAAATGTTACCCGAAGATGCTGAATTACCTCAAAATTAGTATAAAACTACGAAAATGATGCGGAAAATGGATTTAGTTGAAGTAAAGATAGACACTTGTATAAATTATCATATTTTATATTATAGTGAACATGACTTTTTGACACGTTGTCCTGTCCTGAATGTGATGAGCCAAGATATCAAGAATCAACTACGTTTGGGAATAAATAATAAAGGAAAGTTTTACGCTATTTCCATTAACTTCGAGATTGAAGCGATTATACTATTGTAAAGAAACAACTAAATATATGTTATGGTACACAGAGCATAGTCGTGAAAAGTATATGGAGCATCCATCAGAATCTGAATGTTAGAAAATATTGATGTCAACTTTTTCTTCATTTTTAGGGGGGAAGAAGGAATTGTGTTATAGGTTTATATACAGACAGATTTAATCCTTATGACAGAAGTAAAGATTATTCTTGTTGGCTAGTAAACACCTTACAATATACCACCATGGTTGTGTAACAAGAGACAATTCATGTTTCTATCATTGTTAGTGCCAAGACCTATGCATTCGGAGAAATACATCGATGTGTATTTACGTCCTCTTATAGATGAGTTGAAGACACTCTGGATCGATGGAGTAGATACATATGACGTAAATAAAAGTCAAAACATTCAATATGAAAGTTACTCTACTCTGAACAATTAATGATTTCCTGGCTTATGGAGTGTTATCTGGATGGAGTACACATGGACGTAAAAGTTGTCCATATTGTATCGAGATTACATAATACTTTCAGCTTCAACATGATCAGAATTCATATATTTTTATTGTCATAGATAATTTCTTTCAAAATATTATTCATATAGGACTCAAAAATAAACATTTAAGAGGAATACCATGGAACTGTCAAATCCTCCTACAATAAAGACTGGTGATACGATATTATCAATTTTAGAGGAATTTGAAAATTCAATCATGAGAAATATAGAAAATACACGACCTCTACATGATTCTGGTGATAGCTATAATCGGATTAAGAAGAGTATATTTTGAGAGTTACCTTATTGGAGCAAGTTATTGATACGACACAATTTAGTTGTTATGTATATCGAGAAAAATATCTTCGATAACATCTTTTATACAATTATGAATGTAGTTGATCGTACAAAAGATACAATAAATTCTCATCATGATTTAAGAGCATATGCAATCATCTAGAGATATATATAAAAGATCTTGAAAATGTAAGGGTGGAATTTCTGAAAGCAAAGTATACTTTGGATAGAAATCAAGTGAAACTTTTCTGCAAATGGACAACTAAATTGAAAATTCCAGATGGTTATGCATCAAATCTCTCTAATTTAATTGATTTGAAAATTTCTCATTTAAAGGAAGGAAAAGTCATGACTGTCACGTGTTTATGGAAAGACTTCTACCAATGGTGTTTAGAGGATTGTTACCAAAACAAATCATCGATTTTCTTTCAGATGTCAGCAGATTTTTCTAGATTTTATGTTCGACATGTGCACATCAGATGGAGATGAAATATCTTGAAAAGATATTCCTATGATAATGTATAATTTAGAAAAAAATATCTCCTCCGATTTTTTTCGATTCAATGGAGCATGTAATGATTCATCTTCCATATGAGGCCAGAGTTGATGGACCCATAACATATCAATGCATATGTCCATTTGAAAAGTATTTATTCATAATAACTTCCTACATTAATATTTTGGTCATCTTAAAAACATCATCGATTTTACGTAGGTTCATGTTCCTCCTAAAAAGAAAGGTCTGAAACAAAAGTAGAGTCGAAGGATCCATAATTTCTCAGTATACTTATGAAGAAGTATCAATTTTGTGCTACACATTTTCCCAACGATATGGAGACTATCCACAACAGAACATGGAGGAATGAAGTAATTTACTCTAATGAAGAACACCCCTATCAATGTCTTTCGTCAGTCAGGTCATCCAATAGGAAAGGCTTGAGAATGTTTAATGACAAAATAAGAGAAAGATGTCGCCGAACTCTATGTACTGGACAATTATGAGGAAATAACAACATAGGTTGAGTACGTCTCTTTATTTGTATTTCATAAAAAAAAGATTATTTCCTTCTCCTCACATTTTATTTATATGCATTCTTATTAGGGAATTTAGAAAGAAAATTGTTGAAGAAAATTTAACATATACATAAATTCAAGTTGTGAGGATATATAGGAATCAATTTTCAGAATGGTTTAATAATCGAACTAAAAAAGTGGATGGTAATGATTCTATTACACATATACTAAAATATTTTTCATAAGGACATGTTTATAATGTCATATCTTACAACTGTTGTTGGAGTAACAGTTATCGATTTCATACCGTAAATTCTGATAGAAAATTAACCACTCAGAATTATGGAGTGATGGTTCGTGGATCTTGTTATGTAGAGGACCATTTGGATTATTGTGAATCTTAAAGGAAGTATTAGAAGTAGAATACAGTATTCCAGGCATAAATCAAATAGTCCTTTTCTATGTGATTGGTATGACACAAATGAAGGCACAATGATTGGTAGGAGGAATAACGTTGTTGGTGATATACAAAAAAAATACATACGTAGATTTGAGCCATTCGTTATTGCTTCACAAGTGGATAAACTTTGTTATCTTCCGTAAGTGTAAAAGAAAAAAAAGAATGTAGAATCTTTCGCGGTCATGAAGATAAATTCGCAGACATATATTTCTAAAGAAAACACTCCAACAGGAGATGTTATATATGAAGCTTTTACACCTACTTATGAGTGCAACATTATACCAGATGTAGTTCCAATCATTAATATATTTGATTAGTAGATAATGAGGTGATACATGTTGATCTATTTGATGATGTAGAGATCACAAATGATGATTCAAACAATTTCAATGTCATTGAAACATACTATAATTCACTTGAATCAACTAGCGAAGATTAACGGTAAAATTTGGTAAATTTTTTTATTAATAATCTTATAATTAACTATTATATAGTCATTATAGATATGGTATGTTTTGGACGCGGGGCTCGCATGGATCTCAACGATCATGCCATCCGTCCTTTTCACAGTCACCTTCTTCTAGTGGGCAGCCTATCCCACCTGCTGAATCTGGATCTCTTTCTCCCGAGGCTCTATAGATCTTAGCCTACTACATGTCTCTTGGTTATGCTCTGTTGAACAGGGAACTGCAAGGGTCTAAAAATTATCCTCACTGAAAATAAGAGATAGAGTGTTGTTGAGGCGATTGCTCACGAATCCCTATTTCAAACAATAATTGACCCACAAATAGATATAGCTATGTAAAGTAAAATGTGGAGTTAAAATTTATTATAACTCTACTATAGATGTGTATAGATGTAAGTATGATAAAGTATCGAACACGGGGAACAAACGTGATAGATTGTACAATAATGTGAAAAATTATCCTTCTTCTTGTCTTTTTATTATATTTTTGACTGGGATTTTTAATTACATATATATTTTTTATTTTTATTTTTATACTTTTTTACATTTTTAATTTTATAATTATTATTATCTTTTAAAAAAATTCTATTTTTAATTTCTTTTTTAATATAATAAATAAAGGTATATATATAACTATATATAAGCAATATGTATAATATAAGTAATAAATATATATAATATATAATAAATATAAAAAGTCAGGAAATAATTATAAGAGCAGTCCTTTTTATTTTTAAATGTTTTAAATATTTATAATATTTTTATAAAAATTATAGATATATAATACTATATATGTATATCTATGTTAAGTATGATATAGTAGGTATAAATATAAGTAAAAAATGTCAAAAACTAAAAAGAAAATATTTTTATGATTTTGACATTTTTCTAATATTTTTGTGATTTTTCAGGGATTTTTTCTATTTTTTAGGCTTTTCTAAAGTCCAAAAAATCAAAATCAGGGACTTAATAAATAGGTCGAATTGATTTGAGATTTAAAAATAGCAAATGATTTATAAATTTTTCCAAAACAATTTTAACATGTACTATTAATATAACTAAAAAATAGAACAAAAATAAATACTTTTTTATTTTTTAAAGAATTTTTTTTATTTTTATGAGGATTTTTGAGTTTTTTAATTTTTAGGATTTTCTTTTTCTATTTTTAGGGATTTTTGGTATGGAGTTGAATTATAAAATAACGCCCTCTTATAAACCTATGGACCGCTTAGTGATCGTTCAGCAAACTGAAGGATCATGTGAGTGGGTTTAAGCAGATCCAACCCAAATTCCTCAAGCAATGATGAGGGCATGAGGTTAATAGAGGAACCACTATCAAGCAAAGTTCGCTAAAAAATCTGATCGAAAATTTCGCATCTGATAAAAGGGACTCACTTGTCTTTCTTTTTGGCTGGGATATCACTGACCGTGTTCACTATTGCCATGCTTAGTATGTGCTTTAACGCTATGTGGCATCTATTTTTACGGGACTGATGTTTTGATGTACATGCCTCTTTTGATCCTTTCTTCACAGAAGGCATGTATTCAATGGCTTTCAACAACGACATTTCTAAAAAGATATTATGAAGAATCTCAACAATGTCAGAATTAGACAATATAGTTTTTAATTTTCTAATTTTTGGAGGTTTTCATAGCAATCGGAAAAGGAATATTCACACACTAAAATGCATTGTTCTTATTTACATCATTATTTACAAATGACTGGCAAGAAGGTTTGCCATCATTCAAAACAAGCAAAAAAGAGTTCACAAGAGCTTCGGCCTCGTTGATCGGATCGGTATCGGTTGCCGGAGCAGCTTCTCCTTTGCTGAATCGGCTCTGCCTTGGATTTTATGTTATTTTTGAATTTTTTATTTTTCTTCATTTTTTGTGTTTTTGATTATCTAGTGCGGCTCCTTCCCTCACTCTCCACGTGCTTCACACACACACACAACTCACGATCTAAATTACATGAAAGAGATTCAGGTGCCAAAACAATGGTTTCGGCAACACACATGCAAGTCCATGGATGTTTTTTTTAGGAAAAAAGGGTGAACTCCCGAGTTGGGACTCACCGCCAAACCTTTAATTTATAAAAATATAAAGATATACATTACCTTGTAGACCAGAAATGATAAAGAGAGATACAAGAGGCGATTAATTTTAAGAATAAAACCTTTGATTCTTAAAAATCAGATCATTTCTCCCTCCCCATATGGCCCAAAGTGTTGTAAATGGCAAAGAAACGTCATCCATTGAATTCATCCCCACCGACCTAATAGATCTCCAGAACTCAGTCGTGCCACCATGCAGTAGCCATGTCGCGCCTATCTCCTTCCAAACATGATCCGACGCACGACATGTGAAGAACAAATGCCATGCATCCTCCGTTTGTGCACCGCATCTGTCACACTGCGTATCTGGAGCGCCAAACAATCTTCCTCTTCGTGCTTTATCCAAATCCTTCCTCTTCTCAAACACCATAGAAAAAATTTGACTCTGCAAGGGATCTTGCTTGCCCATATAATCTTCATATCCTGCTTCAGGTCGGCATCCAAACCATCACTTCTCCATCTAAACATATTGTATGCCTTTTTCACCGAGAATCTCTCTCCCTCCCAAGCAAAATGATCCTTACCCTACGAGATGTAATCAGGAGAGGGCAACTCAGATAGCATTCTGTCCAACTCCTCCCTTCTACGTCCAGAAAGATCGTGCAGGAAGTGAGGAACCCATGAACCAGAGATTCTGACCTGAGCCACTGAAGAATTTCTACTTTCTGCCCAAACAAAGAGTCTTGGGAATCTGCTGCATAAAGTACCCTCTCCTGTCCAGTTGTCCATCCAAAAACGAAAGACCTCCCCGGACCCCATTCTTGGCACCATTCTCGACCTTACTTGCGGTAAAATATCACGGATCCCATTCCAAAGAGAAGACTCGAATCTCACTCTACCAGCTTCTAGTGATTTGTTAACTCCATAGATCTTTCGCACCAGATGGATAGCCAATCTATCTATATCTCCCCAAATCTGCACCATCCATTTAGCCAAATGTGCTTTGTTCATACTAGAGATATCACGTATTCCAAGGCCTCCTTCGCTCCTTTGTCTTGTGATTTCCTCCCACCCTACCAGATGAATGCCTGTTCTTGTCTTCCATCCGACCAGAAGAATCTTCTCATCATCACCTCTTATTCCTTACTCCAGCTGGCATCAAACGGGTAGAAAAGAAGAAAATAGGAATTGCCGACAATACATGCTTTAGAAGAATCAACTTTCCTCCTTTAGAAAGAGTGACCGCCTTCTAGCCTGCAAGCCTCTCCTCAAATCTTCTGAGGACCATATCCCATTCCGCCTTCCCAAGCCTACCTGCCACTAAAGGTAGCCCAAGATAAGTAATGTGTAGCTCACCAAGAGGGCATCCTAAAAGAACAGCCCTTGCTCTACTCGCCTCCTCATCCAACCCGAACTGGATCACTACAGACTTCTCTCTATTGATCTTGAGTCCTGAAACACTGCTAAATATTTCAACCAGTTGCCTCGTCCTTCCATGCATTTCCTCTGTACCTCCCAGGAAAATCACGGTGTCATCTGCATATTGCAGAAGAAGAATAGAGATGGACCCCATACTTAACCCTCCACACCACCTGCCATCGACTGCTCTCCTGAACATCACCGCAAGCATCCGCCACCAGAACAAAGAGCATCGGCGCTAACGGGAAAACCTGTCTTACACCCCTCTGTGGCTGAAAATAGCCGCCTTCTCGTCTACCATTCACCAAAACTGAGTAGGAGGAGGTAGTGATGCACTTCTTCATCCAAGCTATCCAGAGGTCACCGAGGCCGCGTAGCCGAAGCGATTCCCACAGGAAGCTCCAGTCCGCGCAGTCATACGCCTTTTCGAAGTCAATCTTCCAAATCAAGCCCTTAGCGTTTTCTCGACGCCATTGGAGGCAAATCTCAGAAGCCATAACCAGTCCGTCCGCCATCTGCCTGCCAGGTATAAAAGCAGTCTGGTTCTGCTGGATTACACCATCTAGCACCCGTCTGAGCCTGTTTGCCAACACCTTGGCGATAATCAAATATAATGCGTTAGACAGTGCAATCGGCCAAAAGTCATCCACCCGTATCGGGTTTTCTTTCTTCAGAAGAAGAAATAGCATCGCCCTATTAACTTTCTCAAATCCCCTGTTGCCACTTCTGAACTCATCGATTACTGCCATAATGTCTTCTCTCAGCATGTCCCCGAATTCCCTGTAGAAGAAGACTGGAAAACCGTCAGGCCCAGATGAACCGTCTGCGTTTAAACCCCACACCGCGCTTTTAACCTCCTCCACCGTAAAAGGCTCTTCAAGACTGAATGCCCGTTCTTCCGACAACGATTCAACACCTGTTCCACGCCACCCCCACCCATCGCGGGACCTTCTTCTTGATCTCTCCACAAAATGATCCCTGAGGACTCGGCCCAACATAGCATCGCCCACGACCCTTTCCCCACCCACATCCAGACTATGAATAAAGTTCCTCCTTCTTCTACCTGAGGCCATCGAGTGGAAAAATCTAGTGTTCGTGTCGCCTTCGTGCAACCATTTCTGTCTGGATCTCTGCCTCCACTCCACTTCTTCCTTCCTATCCTCCAGAAGCAGCTCTTCTAGCAGCCTTGCCTGCTTAAGCACCTCCTCCTGACCCAGACTCCTCTCATCATCCAGCCCATCCAAACGGACAACACCCTCCTGAGCCATACGCCTCCGCTCCCTCCTTTGCGCCCTCACTCTACGATTGAAATCGAGTAAAAACTTCTTTAACAACACCAATTTGGCAGCCAGCCGCCTGACCGCCGACCCCTCCACCTGCCAACTCCTCCATTGTATAACCTCCTCATCCTTGAACCCCTCCTCCATCAGCCAAGTTCTCTCAAATTTGAAAAAGGATCTGGGCCGCATCTGCTCCTCCGAAGACCATAAGATTGACGTATGATCAGAGTGCGCCCGAGGCAGCGCCCACGCCCGAGATAGGGGAAACAAATCCACTTCTCAGATGACAGAAGAAATCTATCCAACCTCGATCTCGATCTGGCATTCCGCCATGTGTAAGCACATCCTGCCGCATCAATAACAGCGAGTCCCTAGTCCAGGACCTGATTCCTGAAGTCCTCCGAGCCAGCGTCACGACTACCACCCCTCAAAGGTCTATCATCAGCCATCAAGGTCACATTTAAGTCCCCCCAATGAGTCAAATGCCCTCCTCCCTGTGCGCTCCCACCTTCGAGATATCCACTGCCAAGGATCCTGCGGTCGGACTTGTAGGCCCATACACATTGGTCACCGTAAAAATGACAACTTTTCTCTTAAGGCATACAAATAACGAGAACATATATCTCCTCTCTACCAGTTTCTCAAAATCAGACCTCCTCCAACCAGTCAGGAGCCCATCCACCGCTCCCTGAGCCTCAACCTCAGCAAAATCAAACAAAGAGCCACCACCTAGATCACGCCACGCCTCACCCCCTGCCTTGGAGATCTTCTTCTCCTGCAGGAGTACAATATCCGCATGCGCATCGCCCAACAACTTCCTGACCCACAGTCGTTTCTCGGGATGACCCAAGCCCCTCACATTCCATGAGATGACCTTCATTTAGCAACTTCTATGGCCTTCCCTCGCGGTGGAACCACACCCAAACTTTCCGCGAAACGCCTATCAAGCAGGCTGAAAAAACTTGGTCTTCCAACAGGCGACGACGGACCTTCGATCTCCGCTGTTGCGCAAACACCTTCCAACATCCCCTGCCTCAGCTCCGCCCCCATCAACATCTTCCTCTTCTGCTTCCTCCTCCACGCGCGAGGTTTTCGCTCAAAACACCACCCCACTTGTGCCGCCCCCATCACCCAGTCCCTCTTCCCCACCCCCTGCATCTTCCTCCCTGACCTCGTTAAACATCCTCCTTCCCTTTCCCCATCCCCTTCCAAACCGAGGTTTTCCCCTTCCAATCTCTCCCCGACCTGCCCCTGCAGAGGAACCATCCCCCCCCTCCGCCTGCACAGTCTCCTCCCCTCCCTCGCGAGTACTCCCACCCCCTCCACCTGAGACGCCACCCCCCGCATTACCACAACTGCCCTTCTCACCCCTTCCAGGCGACTGGTCGGCCACCGGTAGCCCGGTGACCCTCCTCCCAACCTTCCCTGCGCTAGCGCTTAAAACCACAGCCAACCCTGTGGCCCCCGCCCCGCTTCCCACATGCCGCCCGACAAGTGCGCCTGCTCAGGAGTCAGAACCAGCCCATCCTCAGCCCCACCATCACGTCCGAGGTCGACCACCAACTCACAGCGTGAGACCTCAGCGTCTTCTCTTCCTTGCTTTGGCACCCCTTCAGCAACAACCTCTACGGCCTGAGTAGAGGAGTCCGGCTCTCTCTGGAGAACGCCCCCCTCGGCTGCCTCCCCTATGCCCGCAGGAGAGGGACTCGGATTCCCATGTCGGGTCACCACCCTCCAAATGTAACACCCCCCCTGCCCGAGTTGATACTGCAGCGGAGACATCACAACCCGCACCCAAGTCTGAATGTCCGCCATACTGTCGTCCCTCCCTTCCATGATTAATCTCGTGATTAATTTCCCTACAATTTCCATTTTGACCACATGCTGGAAATGGCTCTCGAATAAAAATTCCATTGGAAGTGCCAGCGTGGCACTTGTAATTGGGACCCACCGTTGGAGATTAACGGCCGTTTCCAAATTCGAATTCCCCGTGATTTGCAACAATTGGTGATGGAAAACGACACGTCTCCGAGAGCCTTGGTTCACCCGCCTCCGTGATTGGCGGAAGAGCAACCGCCTCGCACGCCTTTGCCGGAAGAATCCGCCCTTGCCGTTGCTGAAACACGACTCCCGCCACAGCCAGCTCTGCGGACGAGATCTCCAACTGCAACCGACGTCCCTCCACCGTCGACGTCCACCAGCCGAACATCCGAGGATGAATACGCTGCACCCAAACAACTGGGTCTCCACTCTCCCCAGGCAAGAGACTAGACACGACCAAACCTTTAACATCTGCAGTGCCCATTAACAGTTGGCGAACCTGATGCAGGTTCCTCCATAAGAGCGGGATTCCTTTAACTCTAATCAGATCAAGGTTCCTTTCCGACCAGCAGCCATCACCAGCTTGCACTTTTCTCCATTTGAGCCACGACCTCCCCGAATGCGTCAGAGACAGCAATGCCTCTACTTCACCTCTGGACAAACCCCTACCCAGAACCCTCCAAGGTGAAAGCGACACCACATCTCCTTTGAAGCCTCCCCTCGAAACATAACCCACATCCGAGGACCCCTTGAACAGGGCCCCACTGCCCCCTCCTTCTCCCACCAGGAGTTGCTGTCCTCCAACCGAATCCGCCTCCACCGGCTTCGAGGGACCTTTCCCTGTGCAATTCCGGCTTCGATGCGCGAAACCCAAACACATGAAGCAGCAGATAGCGTCTCTGCACTGCCTTGCCCAATGACCAACCGATCCGCAACGGAAGCAACCACGCCCGAAAGGATTCCCAAACCCTGCGCTGGGAAAATCACCACGATGAGATCCACCGCGACGAGACCCACCGGCCTTCCTTGAGCGATCCCTCCTGCGAACCTCCGTCCACCCTCCCTCTCCCTCTCTCATTTTTCCCACAGCAACACATGTTAACGGTCCACAAGTCCATGGATGTTGAAGCACCTATAGTAGTTAATATTATAAATGGAATATTTATCTAAATATATCTTGAGATTCAGGTTCTGGAACAGCGATTTCTGCTACAGGTGCATGCACGAAGCGGTTGTTTAGATCCACAGTATGGACTGCTTATGGGTCAAGTATATATGCAGGTACATGAACACGAAAACTGTCATTTTAAGGTGGAGATGGCCCGAGTAGATTCAGACGACTGATCCAGAAAAGATTACTGCATAATATAAAATACAGATTTTTGTATTTTACTTGATTCAAACAAGTGTCTGGATGTTAATTTTTCTTCGGATCTGAAATAATTCCTTTAGAACAGCTTGAACCACAGAATCAACGTCGACGGAATTGGGCAAAGAAGACGGCCAGCTATGCATGCACCTAATCGTTGTGCTCGATCTCCTTTGTCCTTTATCTTGCATGGCTGACTGCCTCAAAGCATTACAAGGAGAGACGAGCTGTGTTGCATGTGACCTATTTTTCCTTCCGACGTTAAATATATAACAACGAGTGATACCCGTTGTTCTTGTATTCGGCAACAAATATCATATTCATTGACATGTTTTAACATGGTAATGATTATTCATTGACTTTTTCATTAAAAATCTATAATAAACATTACTAATTTAGCAATGGTTGGAGGAAAAAGTCAGTGAATAAATATTGTTATATAATTCGTTGTGATTTTAAGGAAATGATATTCGTTCTTATGCATTTCACCAAGTTAGATATGACATCGGATATTAAATTACTCGTTGTCTTAAATTAATTTTGTTGCCGTGTCACTCGGCACCACCTCCCATAATCATGTCATCAATAAGCCACCATCTCGACTCAACACGTCGAACCATCTTTCGATGGTGCATAACTCTGGTTTTCCTTATACCTCAAGTCTCTCCTTTGATGCTACCAGCTATTAGGTGGCAATAGGGATGCAAACGCACTGATACAGATACTGATATATGTATTATCGTTTCTTTATCTATTTTTGAGTATGAATACGGATGTGGATACAGATATTGACGGATATTAAAAATATCTTATCACATCCTTAAAAAACGGGTACGGATTGTAAAACAGATATTGATCGTATACGAATATTGTTTGAAATACTCAATAGAATCGATTTAAATATATACGAATTGGATGGAAAATACATGATATAAATAAACTAAATGTGTGGGTATCATAAAAGTTATACAAATATGATAAAAGAAGGTAACGAATACAGATATCCGAATACGGATATACGGATATGAATACGGGTACGGATGTTTGCAGATATCAAAACGATATCCATATCCATTTTTAAATGGAACGGATACAGATGTCAAAATCTATATAAAGCGAATACGGTAATGGATCAGATACTATTATCTTTCTAAACTTCTACATCATCCTCTGCGAATTGTGTGATTATGAAATCATACATGAGTACGTCAATTGCCGATAAAGGTAATAATTTTATCTTGGGTTAGGATGATGCGGCAATTATTCGGCTAAGAGTCAACAACTACTGTATCAAGGGCTTCGAGTATATTGATGCCGTTCCTATATAGAGGAGTCGGAAGTTTCAACAAAATATCTTATTATTTTTTATTCATAATTTTATGTGAACGTCAAATCGTATAATTTTCAAAAATCCTCGGTTAATAAACTGAATTACCCCTATATGTAATTGTATCCTTTATCACTAAACGCATAGTCTGGATACTGCTCCAAGTTGGACAATTTGAGAGCATGGGATGATAGTGTGCAAAACCTTCTATGGACAGGGCAAAAGTCCAGAACAAACAAAAGAAGGCATCTCTGCCTCCTAGTCGAGCAGCAGTTTTAGCGCCGATTGTCGGTTGATATTCGAACTCATAAAACGAACCGGTATTACAGTGCTTCACCAACCATATAAACCACCGGATGTCTGCGTATGAGCCAACGACATCTCCGAATATCTTCTCCAATTCTCGACGCTTCCTATTCCATGTCTTCTTGTAAGATATGTGCACTATGCACTTGTCCTGAACCTGGGATTGGATGCTACTTGGAGTCTGTGTCAAGTTGGACCTCAAAGTGGCAAGAATATATCTGCCAACAAATTTAGCAGTACACGCTCGATTGTCAACAAGCAATATTGCATTACGACGTGTGTGTTCCGCACGATAGCTACGAACTACCCAACTATCTCGGTGACTGTTGTACGATGCATGCAACATCCATCCACAATCATTAAAGATACAACGTACGGTGTACTGGGAACTCTTTGGCAGTGAAATTGCGAAACAGTTGTAATTTACTCTGGGTTTTTATCGTTCCACTGTTCCTGGATTTTTGAAACACAAATCAAGAACAACTTGTGCACATACCACATACAAGGCTTGATCATGTTGCGTCTTAGCTCAACTCACACTCCCATCCCACTTGCACAGTAGAACAGATAAAAACGCCTCCAGCTATATGTGCTAAGTGTTTGAAGTGCCTTGCAATGATAATATTAGAAAACCATCCATTTTTGTATTGTAACATCACGATAAAGATTTCCAGCCCAGATCAATTTTTATTTCTATTGTAATACAAAGCAAATAAAAAGCTTTAGATCCTCCCATACAATAGAATTGATCAAATATAATTTCAAAAATCATGTAACTAGAGAACAAAGAAATAGTCCCACAATAGTATTTCTCCTAAAAAATAAGTATTAAATTCCAATGACTTCAAATCAGATCCCAAAGGGACTAAAGTGTAATAAAAATTTGAAGTTTTATACCAAAATGATCCAGCTCAGAGTCTTATCTGCAATTTCCTAAACTCTCTAGGTTTTGCATTAATTTTCGCCAAGGCGGGGATGACTCTGCTATATCTGGAAGTATTGGGGGGCTCTCCTGAAAAAATTTAGGTCACGTGTAAGAAGACACGTGATAAGAGCTCTGGATCATACGGTTAAGGAGAGCACCTCTTTCTGATCATGTGGTTCACTGTGTGACACGTGGATGCACTGGATAGCGTCGGATGATACTAGAATCAACAGTGAAGGGAATACGGCACGTGAACCGTTGGATCGAGACGAGAAAAGGGCTCAATCAACGGTACGTGCTTCGTCTTTCTCGAGCTCCCCATTCGTCGGGTGGTGGGTGAGCGGATCTCCGGTGGCTTCGATATACTTCTCTTTGGCGTGAACGGGTGACTGATGGTCCGGAGATTCTCCTGAATGCTTGACGAGGTCGATGGAGATGTCTTTGAGTCGAACTGAGTCTTGAAGGTCATCTCGATAACGCCTCACCGGAGAAAAAGAGCGAGACTTGTGAGGGGCTCAGATCTCCGTCCAATGGAAACCTGCAGGGGATTAGCAAGAAATCGAAACAAAATGGTGCGACGTGGAATCCCGGTTGATGTTCCTGCGAGGTGGGCTGCTTCTGGAACATCGAGGATCAGCAATGGCGAAAGGTTTCAGAGGGAGATGTGGGCGAAAGCTCCGTTGGTGGATGAAGGAGGATAGGATCTTCTTCCCCGATGCTGACTCGCCGGAAATGGAGGTATGTAGTGGATGGGAGAAGGGGATGTTGACGCGAGGTCAACACATCTTAGAGAGGCTTTTGGTTCGAGGTGCTACTTCAGGCTGAGATGGACCAATGGAATCAGCCTACTCAACTTTGACCGTTGACCAGATCTAAAAATGAAGAAAATAAAAAAGAAATAGAGGATGGACTCAAATGAGAAATTAGTCCTTATAAAAATTGTGTATTTGAGGGAAATCTACATTTATCATGAAGGATAAAAATAAAAGAGGATTCATGTACAAGATAAAAATTTTGGAAGATAATTTATCGAATAAAGTACCTCTTTTTCGATGTTTTATAATTTTTTAGGTTTGTTAAAAACTATGAAAATGAAAATTGAATAAAATAATATAAAAATCACTAATATATAATTTTTTGGATTTTCAATAAATAAAAAAGTGAATAAAAAATTATGCGAAAAAAAATATAAAATATATACAAGTTTACAACACATTTGTTTCTCTTGATATTTATAATTTTTTCATGTTACTTTCTTGTGTTTAGATAAAATAAAACTAAAAAAAGGAAATAAATTAGAATAATTAATTTTCGTACATGAAATAATGAACTCAAAATTGGTTATTTGTGTGTGTATTGGTCCCAAAACCTACATTTCACATATGAACTCTCATTCCTCTTATTTTGCTTTTATTTTGTATATATACTGATAGAAAGGGACCTACGAACCAAAACTGCTGAAAGAAGGCGCGGGGATGCTGGCACGATGGCTGAACAGTCAGGGGACTGGGTGCGAAGAGATGTCAGAACATCACCTTGGATACATTCCCTCACCATTGCTAGCCTCGACGTGCCTGGAGGCATGGAAGCAAAGATGGTGGAGATAGACTTCTTTCCTCCGGCTGCGAACAAAGTCAGGCAAAGCTCCCGAAGCCTCACTTCACGCTGCTGAAATGGAAGGATGGTGATACCATACATATAATCTGCCTACCTTGCCCAGTCCCACGAACTCCTCAACTTACCAGAGAGGCTAGTCTGACTCTGCAGCACACGACTATGAGACCTTGCTTGCGTCATCAGTCAGGCTTAGTGAGCGAAGGGATAAAAGCACTTTGCTGGGGTAGGGTAATCAGTCTCATGCTACTCGGAGACTCATAAATCAGGCGAAAGATCTTTGTGCGGGTGGACATAGTGAGTAGTCTGATAATAAGTGGGAAAGTGGAGGGGGAACTGTTTTCCTAGAGAAAAGAAGAAGGATGCATCAACGCTGCTACACTGCTCGCAGCTAAGAGAAAGGAAAGGTTGTCTACCTTATGCCCCGATCGAGTCAAGCGCCGCATAGAGAGTCCATCTGAGAGGAGTAGGGGAAGGGAAGAAAGCAAATGCAAGAGGTGGCGAGAAGACAGAGGCGAAAGCTGCCATTGTGCTTCCCTCGCTGACAGCAATGTTTGAGTCTTGCCTAACCCAATGCATACTAACTTTCCACTTGCCATCCCCCTAGATGAAATAGTCCTCTTTGTCCTTTGCGAACTTTTTGCTTCCTGCCTTTCCCCCGATTTGATCTGCATTGCAAACATCAACGCTATATACATAAAAGCCAATTTCCATATTCGAAAATGGGGAAATTAGTTGTCAAAGAAAAATTCTATATATAAAAGCTAAATCAAAGGTGAATAGAGTTTCATAGGAGTCGGTATGGATGAGATATCAAGCTTTACGACTTTCTGACTCCACAACTAGGATTTGAGTTTAGTGGCCAGATATACAAGAAAGTATTTTTTTATTTTTCTTTAATTAAGGTTAATGTTATATTTACAATGAAGTTATTTTTATTGAATTTGAAATTAAAATGAATTAATTGAAAATTACTGACGAATGGCTTACTACATATGAATGTTAATTAGCCTATTTCTTATGTTATAAGAGATGTTGATTAGGAGTTTTATTGGGTTAATACTCGAGGATTGGATCTAAAATCATGCATTTAAAGTAGATGAATCACATATTCATCAATTCAACAACTTCATGGATTTATTATAATGTTTTGTTTATGTCTTAAATCCTCGTGTTTTCTATTATGATTCCTTTATTACATTTTACATGTTCCAAATTATTTATTACAGTTTTTATGCACTTTTTGTACAATTAGATTTTCATAATTTTGTGTTTACTTGTTTTTTAATGTAATTCTTTAACAACTATAAACTCAAACTTTACAATTTAGCGTTGTTTTACAACTTTTATCTTGCACGATCACGGTGGCATGTCATCAAGGAGGAAATAATCTCGAAAATACAGGAAAAAATTTATATTAATGGTTGGATCACCATCTAGTAGGAAGAACCCACCATCATATCAGAGATTCCATCTACAGTTAAAGCACAGTGGATTCACCATCTCCCGGAGTACAAACATGATCATCTCCATCTCTAGATTGTTGTGACTAAGGCATCTAATGGTAGCACAAGTTCAGTCACCATAGTTCAAATCAGGCGATTCCACCATCTCCATCTCCACTTATGTGATTCCACCAAAATTCACATCTTCTTCGAATCTATGTGCATGGCCGGAGGGAAGGGGGCGGGTGGGGGCTATCCCCCCCCCCCAAAAAATAAATGTATATGGTTCTTTCAATCATAGCTTCAAAATTTGCCAAAATTAAGTCTAATTTCGATAAGTCAACAAAATTCACTAAAATTTGATCGAAATGACCGAAACTTCAGCAATATGGGGAGCCATAGTACAAATTCTAATCGAAATTTTGATCGAAATTCGATTGAATTTTTTTTTTGGTCGTTCATTGAAATGGTGACCAAAATCGATATTTAGGACCATGCTCTCAATATCGTATCCGAAACTTGTCATATTTGATTTTCATTTTATTTGTAGTTACGATCTCCAATCATGTTGTCATTTTTTTATTGTTTCTCATAATAACAGTAGTAAAGGTCCCTCACAACTTTATACTATCTCATAATAACGATGCAACTTCTGCCTACAATACAACAAAATTGACGTAAGGGAATGAATACTTTTTATATATTCATTGTGATATTGTCTATAATTAAATGTATAACAATGGATATTATCCATTACTTCATTCTTTAGAATTTGCAACAAATATGCAAATCGTTGCTATATTCCTTGCATCAAATCATATTAAAATGTTATCCGTTGAAATTTTCTTCTAATCATTGTTAAATTTAGCATAAATTAATAAGAATTTCAACGAATAAGTCAATGGACAAATCGTTGTTATGTGAACCTTTAGCAACGAATATGGCATTCATTGTTTATAACAAGAAGAAAAATTAATTGTACAACGAATAATATTCATTGATATATATTTAAGATTGGAAGATATGTTAACAAATATTCAAATTATTTGTTACCTTAGGTCAATTTTGTTATAATGTCATATAAATCTTCATAAGTTGAAATTAAATATGAACATGAGATCAACATCACAATTTACAACAACCAAAATTCTCAACAATTCAGTAAGACATGGATTCCATCACGACTTCCAAACTTACATGAGATCTTCATCGATACACCTCTACGAATCAAGTTGTCTAGATACTGTAGTTCCTTCTCCATCTACTCCATTTACGCAAGACACGTACAAGAGTGCAGTGTTGATTGGTGCATCTTTGAGCTATCCATTATTTTGTTATAATTTACACTTAAACAAAGCACATATTTTTCAAATTACTATGGTTCACAAAAAGTTCTTTATCAATATAGGATGAAATTGGTGGATTATCATATGAGTCATATAGTTTCCATTTGACATCCTCAAAAATTCAATATTCTTTATATTTCTTCATTTAATGGTAATTTTAAGTAAGGTTAATATTTATCTTAAAATGTTAGGAGGTATTTATTATTTTACAAATCACTCTCATTTAAATTTGTGTGGAAACCATTAAATATTTTGACTATATGTGAATAGGATAAAATCCATAAAAAAGTATTTATTACTTTCTCCGTTCTCAAACCTTTGTTGCACCTCTTACAACATATTTTACTTTTGTCAATATTTGAACAAAATTACTACATTTACAAACAAAAGGAATGGTATAATTATAAATTTACCAACCGAATCGATTCATAATTAAAAAGCAATGTCTACCATCTTTCCACATACAATAGAATTTATTAATTATCATGGAGTAATTATAAAATACTTATAATTTAGTAACTATTACAACATAATTATAAAATAAAAATACATAATAAAGTTTTTATTTGAATGATTATTGTAAATGGGAGGCATCATGTATTTGAAATAAAAAAATATATCTCGTAAAAATACAATTGACCTCAACTTTGATGTTGACACAAACTCATATTATTATATACATGAATTTCTATGTAAATATTTATTATTATGTAAGGTTTTATATCTACATATTACATAATTATCTCTAATTGTTAAATGTTACACAACTACTCATTTATCACTAATCAAAATTAGTCAATAGATAATCATACTATAGCAATTCTATATGACCCCTCCTATAGAAAATTCCTGACTCCGCCCCAGTCTGTGTGGATTCACAAATCCATTTTCATCATCTATTCTCTCTCTCCTCCAAAATTTGGCTCTGCATGTGCGGTCGGCTATCTTCATCAGAGTTCAAGCCATTTTCATTGCTTCAATTGTAAGCCATCTACACCCAAATAAAGTTCACAAATTTTTTTCACAATATCATCATTGTGATCTTCTACACACACACATACATATACATACATAGATACATACATACATAGATACATACATACATACATACATATATAGAGAGAGGAGTGATCCTATGAGAGCCAAAACCTGTGAGAGCATGAGAGCATGCATTCTGGACCGCATGATTCAACCAGGAGAGAGAAGACCAGGAGAGAGAAAACAGAATCATGTGGTCCAGAATGCATGCTCTAATGCTCTCATAATTTTTTGCTCTCATAGGATCACTCCTATATATATATCCTTGCAAAAGACATATAACTCCATCCAGACATGCATGCTATTTTCACTTTGTTGCGATTTTAAAGTCACTAATAATATTATTTTAGTTTTAGTCTCTTACGTTGGATGGTAATCTGATAATTGAATCATGTGTTCATCATTTTCCTAATGAGCTATATGCTCATTGAAAAATGCATTTATATACACATAATAATAGGGAGTTTATGAGAATTCGGAATAATTGGATGAATTCTGCAATATACAATATTCCAATAGCAATAGTAAATTCAAAAATCACAAAGACACATGATATACAAGTATCCAATGATTTTGACGTAAAAACGCAACTGGGTGAAAACCATAAAACCCTTCTAAGATTCCCCCTTCATTCTTTAGGGAAGCTTGTGTCCACTCCATGCGCTAGTTGAAATCGAGGGTAGCAAAACTTCACGCACAAACTATACCCTTCCTTGGACAAATACCAAAAGAATATTTGATCTCTTACAGAGAAAAGAATCTACAACTAGAATACCTATACACAATATGCTTGAAAAGAAATAAATTAGTGAGAATCTTGTATTCACAAAGTTATAGGCATTTGAGCATAATATCTATTCAAGAATGAATAAGATTACTTGAGAACGTGGATATCACAAAGAGATCGAGAGATTTGATGTCGCAAATGACACGAGAGCATGGATATCACATTGAAGAATAACACTCTTTCTTCACTTTAATAAGTAAAAATGTTTCTCTTGAATGTTTGTCTTAATAAAGATCATAAGGATCATTTTCATAGGCTTAGAATTTTCGAAAGATAAAAGAGTTAATTTTGGATAGTAAATCAAGAATTTATCAACGTTTAAAAAAATCTAGAACCCAGAGTTGATCGATCGGGTATACAAGATCGATTGATTGGCATAGTGAAAATGATCAATCAGATCAGTTTTTAAACATTGTATGATTGTAAAGGGTATATTTGAAAAATGATTTGATCATTCTTCAAAAATACCCTTTACAATCATATAATGTTGATAAATCAGAATTAAATAGTGGCTAAAGTTGACCAATCATGATTAAAAGATGATTGTAAGGGATGACCAATCAAGTATACCAAGTTGGTCAATCAAGTTAAATCGAGAAGTAAAAGTTGGTCGATCATAGAACAAAAAGTTGTCGATCAGGTCACCCAAAAATTAATTTATCAGTTTTATTTTCATTATTTATGATTTATTTCACTTGTTGATTGAGAATATCTAAATTGCTTGACTTGGTAAATCCTACAAAAGTGTCCATGTGTCTTCATTATATGCTTTTGATCTCCAAAGACTTCAAATCTACTCTATAAATGAAATGAATTCGAGCTTTGGGTTTTGAGTCGAGCTTATTAGATCTCCATGTTTTGAGATGTATCTTTATGATTTGTGTTTCTTTGATTTGATACATTGCTTTCTTTATAATTTTTATACTTTTAGTATCTATTTGAAAAATCAATCAATATACAAAACAAATATGCAACAAAGTCATTAAAAAAATTGATATACTAACAACCTCCTCTCAAGAAGATTAAATTCCCTCCTCCACATCTTTTCCACCATTAGATTTTGATGATTAGAAGAGATGATTAAGAAACCCTTTCACATATCTTCCCCCCTCTACCTACCACATCTTCTCTTCCTCAACGAGAACCCAACTCTTCCTCGACTCTTATATCACACAACAAAATAATGAGAGATGATTAGTTGCAAGTGCCTCCCTCCTCTAGCATCATCGCTCGCACAAACCCCTATCTATTTTTCTCCATATCGATCACCCGCACTTATCTCCCTCCAACATCGTACCTATCTTGATTGAAAGCGATCTTCTCGGAGTGGAGATGGAGCTGTGGGGTGTGAGAGGATATTTTTAAGATGTAAAAAGATCAGTAAAAACATTGTATGTTATTTATGTATTTAGATTGTGGATACTCAAAAATATCACAATTGATATTAAGTATCAAATGATTGTCTTGGAGATGAACTAGAAGTAGCATGGGAGAATGGAATACAAAAATGGTTGGGCGAATGAAAAATATAATCAAAATTTAAAATTTAGAAGAATTAAAATCAGGTAGAAATGGTTACTGAAGTCTCTAATAACTAGACAACATAATAAGAACTGAAAATCCAAAAATACTTATCCAACTGAATCAAGGATAATCTCATGCTTTTAGGAACAACACTTACATTTGTTTAAAGATTGATAGAATAATTACCTCATAACAACACACTCAAAATTTTACTTGAGTTGTTGTACTTATTGTATTTTGATTTCAGACAGCTTATGTATGGATGTAAGCCTTATTATCTCACACTAATCCAATTAACTTACGAAATATGAATATATGTAATCAGATGTAAGATTTCCTTGAAATAATACATATTATTTAGTTTAATCCATAGGAAGACTTCCATAAGTCACATATCTAAATATTAATGTAGTAAATTGCTTCTGGAATAGATTTCTAGGAAATGTTTAACAATGGCAACAACCTTGTTTATACTTATTAATCAAATAATAAGTCCTTCAGAGGGCACCTTGATCTGAGACCACTACAAGTAACTGGATCTAAGGCAACAAATAATTTGAATATTCATTGCCATATCTTCCGATGTTAAAGATATAACAACGAATATTATTCGTTGCTAAAGCATCTTTTGTACTAGTAATTAGCAATGAATATCATATTCGTTGTTAAAGGTCCATATAACAACGACTCTTTTATTGAATTATTCGTTAAAATATACATTAAACATTGCCAAATTTAGTAACGATTGGAAGAGAACGGAAACAAATGATCGTTGTTATATGATTCATTGCGAGGAATATAGCAATGAATACCATTACTCGTTGCAAATTTAAAGAAGTAAGCAACGAAATATTCATTGTTATATATTTAGCTATGGAAGATATGGCAATGAATATTAAATTACTCCTCGTCTTAGGTCTCTTTTCCTGTAGTGGACGATTGGCAACAAGCAAGTGCATAGACTCGCTCAATGTGTGTGTGTGTGGTGGTGGGGGGGTGCGCCAGCTCATCTACCCTATTCATGGGTCGGACTTGAGTCAAGAAATTCGAGAAATGGTCCGACCCTACTTGTCATGGTTAACTCTTGAGCCCACCCATCAAATGGACATGCTGTGGACATATATCAAAAATCCCTTCGGTCCCGACCCATAAAGATTAAAACAAGTATTAAAAATTGGATTTTACCTATACCTAACGTGATATACATCATGTTATTCTTCTACATTCTTTCACAAAAAACATTATTAAAGTTTCATTATATTTAGTGATTAAAACATTATTAAATATAGGGTTTTGGGAGTCCATGGATCCCAATCCATGGACAACACACAATCAACAGATGAGATTGATTGTGTCCCTTTCAACGGCTAGGATTGTTGTTGGTATGACAACAATTGATTTAATTTGAATTAATTCATATTGATAAATCAACATAATTAATTCAAATTTAAATCACATTTGACTAGAGAAGAGATAATGAGAAGACTAAACCAATCCCCTAAAATAAGGGGACGGCTTCCATCATCTCATGATATCTCAATATCTCATGAGATCTCATTATCTTATGATTATATCATGATCTCTTATCGATAATATTTTCACAAAAATAATTCCAAATTACCTTTTGGAAAATATCAATCAAGCCATTGGAAAAAATGTGAATCTCATTCACAACCCAAAACTAAATGTAATTATATTTTCAATTAATCGTCCAATGTAAATCCAGTTCATATTAACAATTAATCAACAAATATAAAACACAATATGCTCTCTCTAATATATTATAAATCACATTTATAATATATATGATTAATACGGATAGTGCTATCCATATTCATATCCATGTTAATAAAACCACATTTAATCATCTTGGATCTCTTTTCTCATGTGCCCAAATAACATGAATTACATTCACATTATTCATATCTTTGATAATTAAATCACATTTAATTATCTCAGATAACTCTCCTTATAATATGAATCAAATGCATATTATCCATGATAATTAAATCACATTTAATTATCAATTTTCTTGATGCTCGGATATACATATCAACAATGAAATTATCCATGAACTCTTTCAAGGATAATGTGCTTTCTCCGCGGATACTTGGAGATAAGGACAGGGCGATTGTATTGTTCCACGTATAGTGACTTGGATATTGAGTTCTCATCTCAAATCCAGATCTCGGGCCTCCCATAGATGCTTGATTAAATCAAGACCGCAAATCTAATCTTCTCATTGCATCTGAATCACATTCAGATCAATGTCCAACATTTGGACCAAGATCAGATTACTTCTCTACTGAGAGGAGTCACTAAAATCCAGACCCGTTTCATCACTCCCTAGGAATGGAAGCGTCATGGTTATACAATCGTTTATGATCACATCACCCTCAGGTATTCCCAATACTTGTACATCTTGCATACTGGAAGACTTAGAATAAACCCGAAGTATTAGATCAACTTTATACTGTCTACTTCAGGGTTTTATCAGTAAGTTTCTCATTTGATCATTGGGAGTTGGTATCGATCATATACTTTCCAAAAGCATATATCATACCTAGGTCTTGATCATATACTTTCCAAGAGTATATATCAAACCTACAAATTCAGTCAAGCTTCTAAAGCGAGACGACCATGCACACGGAATTTGATTCTTCCCAATATCTCATGAGTGAGCTCATGTCTTCCGATTCAGTAAATGAACCTGTATGATCCTTTTGAGAGATCGTATTACTCATATGCCCTTATATGCATACCAGTGCGACGGTGTATAGACCTTGGTTAGGTCATCAACCTATTGGTCTGCCAAATGTACATACTCAGACATATAGTAACATATCTATCTCCGGTCAGAGGGTGCGTACCTGTATCGTGACAACATACGATATAGGACTTTGGTTATCTCGATCTCGTCAAGTCAACTCTTTGACCTAACTAATCTGACACCTCCGAATCTAATTCCTATGCAGAGGACCTGCATCAAGAGGTCGGTCAGATATCAACCTATGTGAGAAAGGATTTCCATCTCCTACTCAGGCTGGAGATCATCTCTTAGCAATCATTTGACGGTGCTTGATGAGTCCTCAATCTAGCCCTTTAGATATTCATCCAAGCACCAGCCTCTATGATTCAATTATTGAATCAACAGCTGTATGATTATTAAGATGGCCATGGTACATAACCCTAATTGTACTAAGGGACCTATTATGCAAATTATTTATTCTTCATTTCAGATCAGAGAATGATATTTGCAATAACATTTATTGCATAATCGCTCGTCGTGGGCTCGCATGTCCAACAACTTGTCTGCAAATGGACAACTAAATTGAAAATTCCAGATGGTTATGCATCAAATCTCTCTAATTTAGTCGATTTGAAAAGTTCTCATTTAAAGGAATGAAAAGTCATGACTGTCACATGTTTATGGAAAGACTTCTACCAATGGTATTTAGAGGATTGTTACCAAAAAATATCATCGGTTTTCTTTCAGATGTCGCAGATTTTTCTAGATTTTATGTTCGACATGTGTACATCAGATGGAGATGAAATATCTTGAAAAAAATATTCCTATGATAATGTATAATTTAGAAAAAAAAAATCTCCTCCAGTTTTTTTTTCGATTCAATGGAGCATTTAATGATTCACCTTCCATATGAGGCCAAAGTTGACGAGCCAATAAAATATCAATGGATATGTCCATTTGAAAAGTATTTATTCATAATAACTTCCTACTTTAATATTTTGGTCATCTTAAAAACATCATCTATTTTACGTAGGTTCATGTTCTTTGTGAAAAGAAAGGTCTGAAATAAAAGTAGAGTCGAAGGATCCATAATTTCTCAGTATACTTATGAAGAAGTATCAATTTTGTGCAACGCATTTTCCCAACGATATGGAGACTATCCACAGCAGAATATGGAGGAATGAGGCAATTTAATCTAACGAAGAACCCCCTATCAATGTCTTTCGTCAGTCAGGTCATCCAATAGGAAAGGCTTGAGGATGTCTAATGACAAAATAAGAGAAAGATGTCGCTGGACTCTATGTACTAGACAATTGCGAGGAAATAACAACATATGTTGAGTACGTCTCTTTATTTGTATTTCATAAAAAAAAAGATTATTTCCTTCTCCTCACATTTTATTTATATGCATTCTTATTAGGGATTTTAGAAAGAAATTTGTTGAAGAAAATCCAACATATTCATAAGATCAAGTTGTGAGGATATATAGGAATCAATTTCCAGAATAGTTTAATAATCTAACTAAATAAGTGGATGGTAATGATTCTAGTACACATATACTAAAATATTTTTCAGAAGGACCTGCTTATAATGTCTTATCTTACAATTGTTGTTGGAGTAATGGTTATCGATTTCATTCCATACAAATTATGGAGCGATGGTTCGTGGATCTTGTTACATAGAGGACCTTTTGGATTATTATGGAATCTTAAAGGAAGTATTGGAAGTAGAATATAATATTCCAGACATAAATCAAATAGTCTTTTTCTACGTGATTGGCATGATACAAATGAAGACACAATGATTAGTAGGAGGAATAACGTTGTTGGTGATATACAAAAAAAATACATACATAGATTTGAGCCATTCGTTATTGCTTCACAAGTGGACAAAGTTTGTTATCTTCCATAAATGTCAAAGAAAAAAAGAATGTAGAATCTTTCGTTGTCATAAAGATAAATTCGCGGACATATATTTCTAAAGAAAACACTCCTACGGGAGATGTTACATATGAAGCTTTTAAACCTACTTATGAGTGCAACATTATATCAGATATAGTTCCAATCATTAATATATTCGATTAGTAGATAATGAGGTGATACATGTTGATATATTTCATGATGTAGAGATCACAAATGATGATTCAAACAACTTCGATATCATTGAAACATATTATAATTCACCTGAATCAACTGGCGAAGATTAACTAAAAATTTTAGTAAATTTTTTCTATTCATAATCTTATAATTAACTATTATATAGTCATTATAGATATGGTAGGTTTTGGACGGGGGGCTCGCATGGATCTCAGCGATCATGTCATCCGCCCTTTTCACAGTCACCTTCTTCTAGTGGGCAGCCTACCCCCACCTGATGATTCTGGATCTCTTCCTTCCGAGGCTCTATAGATCTTAGCCTATTATGAGTCTCTTGGTTATGCTGTGTTGAACAGGAACTGCGAGGGTCTAAAAATTATCCTCACTGAAAAGCAGAGATAGAGTGTTGTTGAGGCGATCGCTCACGAATCCCTATTTCAAACAGCAATTAACCCACAAATAGATATAGCTATGTAAAGTAAAATGTGGAGTTAAAATTTATTATAACTCTACTATAGATGTGTATAGATGTAAATATGATAAAGTATCGAACACAGGGAACGAACGTGATAGATTGTACAATAATGTGAAAAATTATCCTTCTTCTTGTCTTTTTATTATATTGTTGTGTGGGTTTTTAATTACATATATATTTTTTATTTTTATTATTAAACTTTTTTATATTTTAATTTATAATTGTTTATATATTTTTAAAAAATTCTGATTTTTAATTTCGTTTTTAATATAATGAATAAAGGTATATATATAACTATACATAAGCAATATGTACAATATAAGTAATAAATATATATAATATATAATAAATATAAAAAATCAGAAAATAATTACAAGAGCAGTCCTTTTTATTTTTTAGATGTTTTAAAATATTTATAATATTTTTATAAAAATTATAATAATTATAGATATATATTACTATATATGTATATATAGGCTAAATAGGATATAATAGGTATAAATATAAGTAAAAATTGTCAAAAACTGAAAAGAAAAAATTTTATGTTTTGACATTTTTCTAATATTTTTGTGATTTTTCAGAGATTTTTGCTATTTTTAGGTATTTCTAAAGTCCAAAAAATCAAAATCATGGACTTAATTAATAGGTCGAATTGATTTGAGATTTAAAAATAGCAAATGATCTCATAAATTTCTCCTAATCAATTTTAACATGTACTAATAATATAACTAAAAATATAGAATACAAATAAATATTTTTTGATTTGTAAAAGAAATTTTTATTTTTTATGAGGATTTTGGAGTTTTTAATTTTTAGGATTTTCTTTTTCTCTTTTTAGGGATTTTCAGTCTGGAGTTGAATTATAGAATAACACCCTCTTATAAACCTATGGACCGCTTAATGGATCGCTCAGCAAATTGAAGGATCATGTGCGTGGGTTTAAGCAGATCCAACCCAAATTCCTCAAGTAATGATGAGGGCATGAGGTTAAGAGAGGAACCACTATCAAGCAAAGTTCGCTCAAAAATTTGATCAAAAATTTCACATCTGATAAAAGGGACTCACTTGTCTTTCTTTTTGACTGGGATATCACTGATCGTGTTCACTGTAGCCATGCTTAGTATGTGCTTTAACGCTATGTGGCGTCTATTTTTACGGGACTGACGTTTTGATGTACATGCCCCTTTCAATCCTTTCTTCACAGAAGGCATGTATTCAATGGCTTTCAACAACGACATTTCTAAAAAGATATTATGAAGAATCTCAACAATGTCAGAATTAGACAATGTAGTTTTTATTTTTCTAATTTTTTGGAGGTTTTCATAGCATTCGGAAAAGGAATATTCACATACTAATATGCATTGTTCTTATTTACATCATTATTTACAAATGGCCGACAAGAAGGTGTGCGACCATTCAAAGCAAGCAAAAAAGAACTCACAAGAGCTTCGGCCTCGTTGATCGGATCGGTATCGGTTGCTGGAGTAGCTTTCTCCTTAGTTGAATCGGCTCTGCCTCGGCTTTTATGTTATTTTTGGAATTTTTATTTTTCTTCATTTTTTGTGTTTTTGATTATCTAGTGTGGCTCCTCCTTTGTCACCCAACCCTGCTGTTGGATCGACTGATGCAGAATATGACAACTTGACAGATGATGCTTTATTTTTCCCTTTGTCACGATAGATGGCTGTGAAATCGTACCACTCTTGAGAGTCAAAACACTAGATAATATAAAATCATGGATACCTAACTCTGTGGGTTTGAACTTTGGAGGATACATTGCCGACTACCTGCTCCTTTTGGTTGGCTAAGTCCGACAGGCGAGGTCGGACAGGTGAGGCAAACCACCAGTCACGAATCACTACTTTACATCGAGGACGTAAACATTTTGGATGTTTGTCAACACATCCGATTGATCTTGAGTGCAACAAGCGGTGCCGTCAATCTTCCTCGATGACGGCTCGGGTTTAAGCTCCGGACATTACACCAGTCATATCCTTCCCTCACTCTCCACGTGCTTCTCTCTCACACACACACAACTCACGATCTAAATTACATGAAAGAGATTCAGGTGCCAAAACAATGGTTTCGGCAGCACAAATGCAAGTCCATGGACGTTGAAGCACCTATAGTAGTTAATATTATAAATGAGATATTTATCTAAATATATCTTGATATTCAGGTTCTGAAACAGTGATTTTGGCTACAGGTGCATGCACGAAGCGGTTGTTTAGATCCACAGTATGGATTGCTTATGGGTCAAGTATGTATGCAGGTACATGTACACGAAAACTGTCATTTTAAGGTGGAGATGGCCCGAGTAGATTCAGACGACTGATCCAGAAAAGATTACTGCATAATATAAAATACAGATTTTTGTATTTTACTTGATTCAAACAAGTGTCTGGATGTTAATTTTTCTTCGGATCTGAAATAATTTCTTCAGAACAGCTTGAACCACAGAATCAATGGCGACGGAAATGGGCAAAGAAGACGGCCAGCTATGCATGCACCTAATCTTTGTCTTCGATCTCCTTTGTCCTTTATCTTGCATGGCTGGCTGCCTCAAAGCATTACAGGGAGAGACGAGCTGTGTTGCATGTGACCTATTTTTTCCTTCCAACGTTAAATATATAACAACCAGTGATACTCTACTACAAGAAAAATGACTTGTGGTCACGGAATGTGGCTATAGAAACTTGTGATCATGATAATTCCGTGGACACTAATTTCTCGTAGGTACAATTCCATGGCCAAAGTCTTCATACAAAAATTGTGGCCACAACAAGTTCTGTGGTCACTCGTAGTGGCCACGATATATTCGTGGTTAGAGGACTCTTGCGACGAGACTTGTAGCTACGGCTACTGGCCACGACGTGTTGTGGCCAGAGCCCAATTCTGTGGCCACAAGCGCCACATCCGTGGACATACTTCTGTAGCCACAATTTATTTTTCTTGTAGTGCTCGCTGCTCTTGTATTTGGTGATGGATATCATAATGACATGTTTTAATATGGTAATGATTATTTATTGACTTTTCATTGAAAATCTATAATAAACATTACTAATTTAGCAATGGTTGGAGGAAAAAGTCTGTGAATAGATGTTGTTAAATAATTCGTTGTGAATTTAAGGAAACGGGCAATGAAGGATATTCGTTCTTATGCATTTCATCACGTTAGATATGGCATCGGATATTAAATTACTCGTTGTCTCAAGTCAATTTTGTTGTTGTATCACTCGACACCACCTTCCATAGATAGTCATGTCATCAATAAGCCACCATCTCGACTCAACACGTTGAACCATCTTTCGATGGTGCATAACTCTATGATTTTCCTTATACCTCAAGTCTCTCCTTTGATGCTACCAGCTATCATGTCGCAATAGGGATGCAAACGGACGGATACAGATACTGATATATGTATTATCTTATCTTTATCTATTTTTGAATATGAATACGGATGTGGATACCGATATTGACGGATATTAAAAATATCTTATCACATCCTTAAAAAACGGATACGGATGTAAAACGGATATTGATCGTATACGAGTATTGTTTAAAATACTCAATAGAATCGATTTAAATATATACGAATTGGATGGAAAATACATGATATAAATTTACTAAATGTGTTTGTATCATAAAAATTATACAAATATGATAAAAGAAGGTATAGAAACGGATATACGAATACAGATATCCGGATAAAGATATACGAATATATATGAATACGGATACAGATGTTTGCAGATATCAAAACAATATCCATATCCGTATTCATTTTAAAATGGAATGGATACCGATATCAAAATCTATATAAAGCGAATACGGTAATGGGTCAGATACCGATATAACCGTAACCGTTTGCATCCTTAGGTGGCAGACCACTCAAGCTCCTCCTCTGAAGTGAACTATTGGGTGGCTACACCAATGCCTCAAACCCTTTCTACAGTTCCGTAAACTCTTGTGTGATTGTACAAACGATATCGCAAATTCTCAGAGGATAATGTTTCGAGCCCCGCCTCTCATAGCAAGGATCCTCTGCTGCGCAGCAGAGGCCTGCTGTACCGCGTGGGCCGCTCTATCATGATCGAGCGGTTCACACGCAAAGGGCCACTTTTGAAGGATATAAAGAGATCCTCAAGCGCATCACGGAAGCGTGAGCGTCGTATCGGATACGACGAAGAACGACTAGTCGTACTAGTTGTTCGGTGCAGCGGAATTTAAAATTTTTATTCGATGAAACCACATGATCCAAGAACGATTCTCGGATCGTTTCATCTATAACCACAACAAGTATAATGCAATACCTCTTGAAGCGTGGTTGATCGAGTCTCTAAGAGAAGAGACCTCCTGTCTCAAGTCCGATCGTCGGAGAGATTGCTTGCGAGCGCGGGGATGAACCGCGGTGTCCTCGCAATCCAAGAAGTTGATCCAAGCACGGTTGCTCCTGATCTCGTCGCACGAGATCGAATGTCTCCTTCGTAGGCGAAGCACTTGAAGTAGACGGAGAACCGCAGAGCGTCGAAGCGGCAGCGCGAAGGCGAAGGCGACGACGATTCTCTCCACCAAGGTGGACAGCCACCAAGAAGAAGGGGGAGAGAGGGCTGTCGAGTATGGAGAAAGAGAGAGAGAGAAGAGTGCTACAATAACATGTAAAGAGAGAGCATGGTATGCCTCTCTATTTATAGGGTTTTGGGATCCATGGATCTCAATCCATGTGTCATATAATATCAATGATTGAGATTGATTTATGACAATCCAATGGTCAAGATTGTTGTTGGTAAAAGCCAACAACTTGTGATTTAATTTTGATTAAATATATTTGCTAAATCAAATAAATATTAATACCAAATTAAATCACACAAATAGAGAGAGAGAAATCAAGGGAGATGCACCTTCCTTATTGGAAGGGGGGACGGCCTCCAATTCCTCAAGGAATTGGTGCCGCCCCCTCCTTTCCAAAAGGAGAGGCAATCTCATGGATTACCATGAGATTGCATATTCCCTTGATTTTCTCTCTACTCAATTTCCAACAACAATTTGTTGGTATTTTAATTCACCAAAATAATTCTCAATTAATTTTGGGAATATTGCAATCTTGACATTGGAATATTGTGAATCAAATTCACAACCCAAAACAAAATGTAATTTACATTTTCAATTAATTAAACAATGTGCATCCAATACACATTAATAATTAATCTACTAATATAAATTATATTTAACTCTCTCTAATACATTATAAATCACATTTATAATATATTATAAATAATTAGATATTGCTATCCATATTATTCTTATCCATAATAATTAAATCACATTTAATTATATTGGATAATTTCTCATACATCATGATAATTAAATCACATTTAATTATCAACTTCTCTTTGCTTAGATCTTATGGAATTGCTCTTAAACCATTTAAGAACAATGCTATTTCTCCTCAGATACTTGGAGATAAGGACAGGGCGATTGTATTATTCCACGTATAGTGACTTGGATTTTGAGATCACATCTCAAATCCAGATCCCATGGACCTCTCATAGATGCTTGATTAAATCAAGACCGTAAACCTAATCTTCTCATTTGCATCTGAATCTCATTCAGATCAATGTCCAGTACATGGACTAAGATTAGGTCACTTCTCTAATGAGAGGAGTCACTAAAATCCAGACCTGTTTCATCACTCCCACGGAATGGAAGCGTCATGGTTATACAATCGTTTATGATCAAATCACCCTTCAGGTATTCCCAATACCTGCACATCCTGCATACTGGAAAACTCATGATCATCATGAAGATAAAGATCACTTTTACACTGTCATCTTTATAGTCTGATCATTAAGTTTCTCAATCTTGGCCCTTGGGATATGGTACAGATCATATGCTTTCACAAAGCATATATCTTACCTTCAAATTCATATCATGCTTCTAAAGCATGATGACTATGCATGGAATTTGGTCAATCCCAATACCTCATGAGTGAGCTCATGTCTCCCGATTCACAAGTGAACCTGTATGATCCCTTTGAGAGATCATATTACTCATATGCCCTTACATGCACACCAGCTCGTCGGTGTATAGACCTTGATTAGATCATCAACCTATTGGTCTGCCAAATGTACATGCTCAGACATATAGTAATATATCTGTCTCTGGTCAGAGGATGTTTGCTTGTGATGTGACAGTATTCATCATAGGTCTTTGGTTATCTCGATCTCATTAAGTTAACTCATTGACTCAACTAATCTGATACCTCTGAATCAATATTCCTATGCAGAGGACCTGCATCAAGAGGTCGATCAGATATCAGTCTACTGAGATGGGATTGCCACCTCCCACTCAGACTGGAGATCACTACTTGTTAGTCATTGATGATGCTTGATGAGTCCTCTATCTAACTCCTTAGATATTCATCCAAGCATCAACCTCTATGATTCAACCATTGAATCAACAGCTGTATGATTATCAAGTTGGCCATGGTACATAACCCTTATTGTACAGAGAGACCTTATAGTGCATTCATTCATTCAATATCAGAAAGGGAGTGAAATAAAATCAATAACATTTATTGATAAATCATTTATTACAATAACATTTATTGTAGGAATGGTTCGCCTCGAGCTCACATTGCTAACAATCTCCCACTAGCCCTCAGAACCATTCAGGAACAAGCCTTAAACCCATACTCATTACATGCTGGTCAAAAACCTTCTGTGTCAGAGGTTTGGAAAGAGGATCAGCAACATTGTCGGCAGAGACCACCTTGGTGATGATGATGTCACCACGCTTTTGAATCTCCCGAATGATGTGGTATTTCCTTTCTACGTGCTTGCTCTTTTGATGCCATCTGGGTTCCTTCGCCTGGGCAATTGCTCCCGTGTTATCACAGAGTAGCGGGATGGGAGTATCAGAGGAAACTACGCCAAGCTCCTGGACGAACTTGCGCAACCACACCGCCTCCTTTGCAGCATCCGATGCGGCAATGTATTCGGCTTCTGTTGTTGAATCTGCTGTAGTGTCCTGCTTCTTGCTTCTCCAGCTCACAGCACCACCGTTCAACAGGAACAAAAACTCTGATGTCGACTTTCGATCATCAATATCCGATTGGAAGTCAGAATCTGTATATCCCAAGACTTGGAGATCACCATCTCCATAGACCAAGATGTAATCTTGCGTCCGTCTTAGATATTTGAATATGTTCTTTACTGCATTCCAGTGTTGTTCTCTATAGCAGGATTGGTAACGTCTTACCACTCCCACTGCATGGCAGATATCTGGCCTAGTACATATCATGGCATACATTAAGCTTCCTACGGCTGATGCATAAGGACATCCAGCCATGGCCTTCTTTTCCTCAACAGTTTGAGGAGCCATTCCTTTAGACAGGTGGATACCATGTCTCAAGGGTAGGAATCCTTTCTTGGAACTATTCATACGGAATCGTTCAAGAATCTTCTTAATGTATCCTTGTTGTGATAATCCCAATATCCTCTTCTCTCGGTTTCTGAACAGCTTCAGACCCAAGATGTAAGAGGCTTCTCCAAGATCTTTCATCTCAAAGGTATGGGACAGCCAAATCTTCACACTGGTCATCATCTCTGTATCATTCCCAATGATAAGGATGTCATCTACATAAAGCACGATGAACACAATGGCGCTCCCACTAAGCTTCTTGTACACACAAGGTTCATCAGGATTCTGCACAAAATCATAACTTTTTATGGTTTCGTCAAATCTGATGTTCCAGCTACGAGAAGCTTGCTTGAGCCCATAGATGGATTTCTTCAGCTTGCATACTTTGCCATCCTCAGTCATGAAGCCCTGGGGCTGCTCCATGTAGATATCCTCCTCGAGGTATCCATTGAGGAAAGCCGTCTTGACGTCCATCTGTCAGATGTCGTAGTCAAGATATGCAGCTATAGCTAGCAATGCCCTGATGGATTTAAGAATAGCCACAGGAGAGAATGTCTCATCGTAGTCGATGCCTTCTCTCTGTGTGTAGCCCTTGGCTACGAGCCGTGCCTTGAAAGTCTCTACTTTCCCATCAGGTCCCCTCTTTCTCTTGAAGATCCATTTGCACCCAATGGATTTTACCCCCTTAGGTGGATCCTCTAGGGTCCATACACCATTTTTATGCATGGAGTCAATTTCTGACTTCATTGCTAGCATCCATCTATCCATGTCATGATCCGCGAGTGCTTCATCAAATGAAGTAGGATCATTGTCAGTTTCACCTGACACATGGAATCCATACCTCTCAGATGGTGCAACCACCCTCGAACTCTTTCGAAGAGTGGGTGTTTCATCTTTATTTACTTCTTCAGTTTCTGGTTCAGGAAGCTCAGAGTCCTCAGGGGACTCAATGAGTTCCTCTACTTCACTTTTGTCTTGACCTTTAAGGAAATCATCCTCCAGAAATTTCACATCTCTAGAGACAAAAATCTTTTGGGTCTCAGGGTCATAAAGTTGGTATCCAATACCATCTTTAACATACCCAATAAAGTAGCACTCACGAGAGCGAGATTCTAGCTTACTTGCATCCACATTCTTTGCATGGACCAAGAAACCCCAATCCCTCAAGTGATTAATACTAGGTTTGGTTCCATACCATAGCTCATGAGAAGTCTTAGGTACAGATTTGCTAGGAATCTTATTTAGGATATATATTGCAGTCTCTACTGCATATCCCCAGAAACTAAGTGGTAAATGTGCTTTGCTCATCATTGAACGAACCATATCCATGATGGTTCTGTTGCGTCTTTCAGCAACACCATTAAGTTGGGGAGTTCCAGGAGGAGTGAGATTGGAAATGATTCCATTCTCTTTAAGGTATTCCTTAAATTCATCTGATAGGTACTCGCCACCTCGATCAGATCGAATTCGTTTAATCTTCCTATTGGTTTGGTTCTCAACCAAAACCTTGAACTCTTTGAACTTTTCAAAGATTTCAGACTTATGACGTAATAGGAAGATAAACCCGTATCGCGAATGGTCATCAATAAACGTCAAATAATATCGATATCCATTTCGAGTCGCGGTACTGAAGGGACCGCATACATCAGTATGTATTAAGTCAATAATACCTTCACATCTTGTAACCTTGTTACGGAAAGGCATCCTAGTCATTTTACCTCGAATACAATGTTCACAGGTAGGTAAAGGCTGAACCTGCAGAAAATCCGAAGGTCAATCCTTTATCAATCTATTGATCCTATCAACAGATAAATGACCAAGCCTTTGATGCCAAATCATGTTTGAATGATTTATATTACTCCTGGATCTTTTAGGATTTTTATTAGTGGTTGTAACATTCATGACATGCTCATTAATGCACAATTCATAGAGTCCTCCAGAAGTCAAAATACCCTCTGCAATATATTTATCATAATGATTTATGACTAATTTATTACAAAATAGGAATGAATATCCACTTCTAACTAGCTTAGATACAGATATCAAATTCCTTTTGACTTTAGGTACATAAAGACACTCTTTAAGTACTAGGACTCTTCCACTGGATAATGATAGTCGGCAGGTCCCGACGGCGACTGCTGCAACACTTGCATCAGATCCCATCTGGATGACTATCTCCCCTTCTTCAAGCTTTCTAGTTTCCTGAAAAAAATGCAACAAATTGCATACATGAAAAGAAGCACCAGAATCAACAACCCAACTTCCTTCTCGGCCAACGAGAAAGCTGGTTTCAATGATGAAAGTAGATTTCATACATGCTGGGGCTTTACCTTTGTCGATCGACTTTAGGTAATCTGGGCAATTACGCCTCCAGTGCCCCGGCTTCTTGCAGTGGTGACAGACGTCGGTTTTCTTCGACGCCATTAAAGTGGATGCATTGGAAGATGAGCCAACACTTTGTCCCTTATTCTTTCTCTTCTGGGTTGGGCCCTTCCGAGAACCTTGCTTCCGACTGCGCTTCCCTTTGACCTGTGCAACCATTGCAGTACCAGTGGGACCATCTTTCTTCATTACGTCTTCTGCAGACTTTAATGCAGCAAGAAGCCCAGCATTTGTCAGTTCCAGCTTATTCATGTGGAATGACACCACAAAGTTATTGAAAGATTTGGGCAATGACAGCAGAATGAAATCGGATTGCATGTCTGCATCCATCGTCGCCCCCAGAGTCTCCAGCTCTGACAAGTACCCAAACATTTTGAGTACGTGTTCACAGACCGAAGTCCCTTCCTGCATCTTGCAGCGAACCAGTTCTTTCAGAACATTGTATCGCTGGGTGCGGTTAATATCACCAAACATATCCTTTAGATTCTGCATGATATCCTGGCAAGTACTCATCTCCACATGTTGTTTCTGAAGAACATTGGAGAGTGAACCCAAGATGTAGCATCTAGCCAAGACATGATCTTCATCATACTTGTCATTATATGCTTTATCTTCCTTAGATTTAGGGTTTTCAGGTTTGTTTTCAGAGAGCACATAGCTGATGCGCTCTGCCGAAAGCACAAGCTCCAAATTACGGATCCAATCCGAGTAATTCGATCCGGTCAATTGGTTGACCTCCAGAAGCCTGCTCAGTGGGTTCATGGACTTCATTTTCTGAAATTGAGAATGCACTATATTAGAACATATAATCATATATTCAATTTTTATGATATTTGATTAAGGCATTTTTAAATCAAATTAGTCTTGCTATGTCAACTATGAAAGTTTATTCCCTTATTCACTTTTAAAGTAGGAGATATACTTACCTATACATCTCAAGCAAGAACTGGGATCTCCTCTTTATCTTTGTCATATCCCAATAATATGAGAACCTATGACTCCAATAAAGAGAAGCGGGAACACATTCCGCCTTGCAAGTCCAACTTGCATTTCCCAATTCGGTATTTAATACCCGAGCCCTTAATTGAACCAACCATCAACAAGAATACAACTCTCTATGCGCAATCCAATATCGCCACAATAATATGAGGACCCGATATTGGGGTCACTACGCATACGTCCTTACTCTTTCGAGAAGCGACGAGCCCAATCCAAACGGATCATATGTGGGAGCTGTCGCTTTGGACAGGCGTCTCCCACATATAATATTTGGCGACGAAACCCTTCGCCTTGACGGGAGACCATGGATGTCACTTATGTGATCCTCCATCTCTTATTCAAATTTAATTAATTACTATGAATAACATTCATATAATTAATTCTTCCAAGGGAATTATTAACTCTAATCATGTTAGAGTATTTTCAATTGGATATAATTTACTTAATCATATTAAATTAATTATCAATCCAATTCAATCAATCAAACTTAATTTTATGCTCGAATATATATATGATATTATTCTCAAAGTACGTATTAATTCGTATTTTAATAATTAGAAAAATACATCATAATCCCTCGGACATTATCCCGGCCCTACCCGCTGTCATGGCCAGTACCGGTGGGAGTGGGACGGACCGCATACGTTGCAACCCGCTACCCCAGCGATCCCCGACTAGACACCATATCCGCCTCGGGAAAGGATAATGCCAAATTGATTAATTTGTACTTGAGATGATCATCGGTTCTTCAACCTAAATTATACCACATAGTAATCAAAATAATTTTGATTATTGATGACCGTTCAAGCGACAGAGGTAAAGGTACAGAAATAGGTCGTTGCGACCTCAATCACTCAGACTCGGGTCAACAAGAAGAATGAACCACTTAATGCAAATAAAATCAATCAAAATGGAGAAGCAAGCGGTCCTGCTATGTATTTAACCTGGTATAGCTTCCAGGGTCGAACTCAAGGAGCACGGGTTGGCTGAAGGCCTACGAAGTAGTAAAAAAATGAATAAAATAAAAGGCAAAATATTTTTAGTGGTTTTTAATTATTTTTATATTTTTTTGGATTTTTAAAATATAAAGAAAATAAGAAAAGCAAAAACAAGCACACTTCAACAATTTATTTAATGCAACAAAAATCAAGCAAAAATTCAAACAAAAATATTTTTATGTGTTTTATAATTTTTTATGTTTTTGGTGAATTTTTGGGATTTTTCTGATACTTATTTTAATTTCTAAAAATCAAACAGTAACAAAACTAAGTGGTACTGTCCAGCCAAGCCTAAAGTCCCTAGATAAAATACCTAAGGACCTCAAAAAGGCCTGGAGGTAATTTTCCTAGAAATTAGATGAAATAAGGAAAATTTAGGTACCAGATTTATTGTTTTTGGATTTTTAATGTATTTATTAGAATTTTTATGGGTTTTTAGGAGTTTTTAAGTTTTTAAGGTTTTTGATCAGTGAAAAATAGCCAAAATTGGCTAGAAAATCAAGGAACACAAAACAAATAGTACCGAATTTTTATAGAATTTTTAGGGGAGTTTTTATATTTTTTTGGGGTTTTTAAAACTAGACAGTAGCTAAAATGATAGTTTTTGAATTTTTAAAAATAGCAAACGAAATCCAAAATGTCCTCAAAAATTCTCAAAAATCCTACAGCATGGCAGGAGCTACGTTTCAAATTTTCATCGAATTTGGAGGTGATTTGATATTTTATTCAAAAATCACAAGAGGGTACTGTGCACAAGGACTGAAATGCAAATACCCAAAGTTCTGGGGGTCCCGGTGCAAAATACCCAACAAAACACGCGCGAGGCGCGTGCCTGGGGCACTCAGGGACCTATATGTAATAAAAATAAGGTCCGAGGACTAATTGGTAACACGTACCAAAAGTCCGAGGGCCTCAGTTGCAATTTACCCACAAATAAACGCACATGCGGAATAAAACCATTCACAGGGGCATAAATGCAAATACTAAAAAGATTCTTTCATTTCAGAACAATCAGAACTACAAGGACATATGATGGAAATAACCCAAAAATACACGTGACGAAGCACGTGGCTCACACAGGCAGGGGTATATAAGCAAATACTCTAAAGTGCAGGGTCCATTGTGCAAATAAACCTAAAACTAAATAACGTGCTTAAATATTTACAGGACTCAAATGAAATAAAACTAAGATAAGGGCCTAAGGGTAATTTACCCTTTATTAACCGGAGCTGACGGATGGCCGACACGTGGCGATCGGACGGTCGAGGTGGGGGCGGCTCTCAACGCTGCTCTGCTCTGGTCGATCCAACGGTCCAGGCCAGGACACGTGTGGATCTAACGGCCTGGATCTGTCTCCTCAGATCTGACGTCCACGGGCGCTCCATAGATGGACGGTGCTGATCAAAACTGGAGCGAGGAGGGCAATCTAACGGCTCTCGAGGGTGCTGGATGAACTGATGGCCGGCGAACTTCGCCGGCCTCGTGAAGGCGCCTCCGGCCTCCTCTGCTGCGCCTGAAGATCGGAGGAGCTCCGGCGTGAAGGTGCGCAGCTGCTAGTGGTCTCCGATGCCCTAGCCGAGCTCGGATGAGCTCCGATGAGGGTGGCGGAGGTGAAGCTCCTGGGCTAGATGTCTGGAGGCCTCAGATGGCCTCTGCTGGTCCTGCAAAACAGCTCAGAAACTTCGCGGGTCGAGGGCAAAGTGCCTCGACCCGGTTAGGCGGCGTGAAGGTGAATGGTGCGTCGGTGCGGGCGAACCCCGGCGATGCGACGGCGAAGGGGTTCGAGCCCCAGCTCCTGTGCGAGCTGGGTTGAATGGAGGGGCGGAGAAGGTGCGCGTAGGAAGGGCGAACGTGACGGTCGGATCCGATGGTCGGGAGGTGGTCGGAACCGGGGTGAATCGACGAAAAAGTACGACGGCGAAGATTGGGGGAAAGCTGAAATCAAAGGAAAGGGCGGAGCTAAGGGGGTACCTGGATGGATGAATAGACTGGTCTGGAGCTGGGGAAGCTCCCGGTCGTAGCCTCGAGGGACGTCTGGGCCCGAGGCTCGGAGCTCGCACCAGTGGCGGAGCTACGGCGGAGCTACTCGCCGGATCAGTGGTATCCGGCCCCTCTCCTCGCTGCGACAGCACCTGGAGCGAGCTGTCACTCACGCTCGAGCACTGGAGGTCACGGGGGATGGAGCGAATGAGCCAAAGATGATCAATGAAGGAGGCGGAGCTCGGCTTTATACGTGGGGATGATCCGGAAAGAAGTGCGCGGGTAGGGAAATCAGGAGCGCGGATCCCGATGCGGTAGCTCCGGTGAGGGTCTCGGGTGTGACGTGAAGGAGTCGGACCCGGGGTTTAGGCGAGATGGAGTCGGGTCGAGCGGGTAAAAATATGAGAATAGGGGTCCGGTGCTCGAGTCCGTGGGAAGTGGTCCTGGGGGGGCCAGTTGACCGGGCGGTCAACATCCCCCAGGGCCAATGGCTGAAGGCCACGTGGCTGAATCAAGAAGTGACGAATACACATAGCTAGGGGCCGAATCAGCAAAAACCCAAAACATGAAATATTTTTATTTTATTTTTTTCTATTTTTTGGTGATTTTTAATTAATTTTTGGAAATAAAAATAAGGTATATACATTATATATCTATATATATAGGTATATATACAATGTATTTTTGGTATTTTTGCTCTTTCTATTTTTATTTTGATTTTTGCTTTGATTCTTTTTATTTTATTTATTTACAAAGTATAGCATAGATTATTTACAAAAAGTTTAAAAATTAATTTTGTATAAATATATATATATATAGGTGTGGTTTATGTACATGATGAAAGGATATTTCTTAATCTTTTTGATTTTTAATTTTTTATTTTGTTTTTATATTAATAAATATATACAAATATTTACAAGCATATTTTTGTGTGAGGAAAATATAATTTTATTTATTTTTATAGATATTTACACAAGAGCCCCTATCTCCCTCTACTTTGGCTTTTATGCGGTCAGGCCCATGCTGAGCCCTCCCTTGGGTTAGGTTGTTCAATATTTATTCTAAATATTTCCCTCTTTTTCTTTTTAATCTTTATTCTTTTATTTTTGCACAAAAACATGCTAATTATAGGTTTTTACACAATGCATGCTTTTGGTAATCATTCCTATTTACATATATCTACATGCATTTGCAAAGGTTTTTGTAGCTAAAATATAAGAATAAAGAGTGATGAATGGGTATTCATCAATTATAAGGAAATTTGCTAGACAAATTCCCAATCCTATTCAAGCATAGAGTTTGATGATTGTGATTCCAATTATGTTTTAGATCAAATCTAATCAACTAATTGGTTGGGGCCAAGTCAATTAAGGAAATAATCATCTTCTAATATTTCAAAATATTTTCCATAATTATTTCTCGAAATTAACAATTAATTTCATTAATTGACAATCACATGGTTCTTGATTAGGAAAGCAATTTCAGCAGTGACCCCTACTTACTAAAATTAGCATATCTCAATCATATTAAATCCAAATTAAGCAAAGTCAATTTCTAAAGTTTGCTAATTTGATTTAGGACAGAACCTAAGTGATGTTTCACGCATTTCGAGGAAAATCTAAACAGTAATTAATATTTTAATCACGTTCAGATTCACAGTTCCCGCAACAGTGCATACATGTTCATTAAAACGACCATATCTCGAGCATACGAAATCCGATTTACGCAAACTCAGATCCTATGGTTTCCTTATTCAATGGGGAACATAATACAAGTATAAAATTCGTGTTTAAACAATTTAAACAGTGCCGAATTTATTTACTGAACAGATCTGCGAAATCAAATGCGATGAAAACTTTCGCGACCTTATCGAACCCAAGCCGTCCTTGGTTAACGAATCACTATTCGAAAGCATCGACCTAAGGCTCTGATACCACTTTAAGGATATGGAGAGATCCTCAAGCGCATCATGGAAGCGTGAGCGTCATATCGGATACGACGAAGAACGACTAGTCGTACTAGTTGTTCGGTGCAACGGAATTTAAAATTTTTATTCGATGAAACCACATGATCCAAGAACGATTCTCGGATCGTTTCATCTATAACCACAACAAGTATAATGCAATACCTCTTGAAGCGTGGTTGATCGAGTCTCTAAGAGAAGAGACCTCCTGTCTCAAGTCCGGTCGTCGGAGAGATTGCTTGCGAGCGCGGGGATGAACCGTGGTGTCCTCGCAATCCAAGAAGTTGATCCAAGCACGGTTGCTCCTGATCTCGTCGCACGAGATCGAACGTCTCCTTCGTAGGAGAAGCACTTGAAGTACACAGAGAACTGCATAGCGTCGAAGCGGCAACGCGAAGGCGAAGGCGACGACGATTCTCTCCACCAAGGTGGACGGCCACCAAGAAGAAGGGGGAGAGAGGGCTGTCGAGTATGGAGAAAGAGAGAGAGAGAAGAGTGCTACAATAGCATGTAAAGAGAAAGCATGGTATGCCTCTCTATTTATAGGGTTTTGGGATCCATGGATCTCAATCCATGTGTCATATAAAATCAATGATTGAGATTGATTTATGTCAATCCAATGGTCAAGATTGTTGTTGGTAAAAGCCAACAACTTGTGATTTAATTTTGATTAAATATATTTGATAAATCAAATAAATATTAATACCAAATTAAATAACACAAATAAAGAGAGAGAAATCAAGGGAGATGCATGGATTACCATGAGATTGCATATTCCCTTGATTTTCTCTCTACTCAATTTCCAACAACAATTAGTTGGTATTTTAATTCACCAAAATAATTCTCAATTAATTTTGGGAATATTGCAATCTTGACATTGGAATATTGTGAATCAAATTCATAACCCAAAACAAAATGTAATTTACATTTTCAATTAATTAAACAATGTGCATCCAATACACATTAATAATTAATCTACTAATATAAATTATATTTAACTCTCTCTAATACATTATAAATCACATTTATACTATATTATAAATAATTGGATATTTCTATCCACATTATTCTTATCCATATTAATTAAATCACATTTAATTATATTGGATAATTTCTCATACATCATGATAATTAAATCACATTTAATTATCAACTTCTCTTTGCTTAGATCTTATGGAATTGCTCTTAAACCATTTAAGAACAATGCTATTTCTCCTCAGATACTTGGAGATAAGGACAGGGCGAATGTATTGTTCCACGTATAGTGACTTGGATTTTGAGATCACATCTCAAATCCAGATCCCATGGACCTCTCATAGATGCTTGATTAAATCAAGACCGTAAACCTAATCTTCTCATTTGCATCTGAATCTCATTCAGATCAATGTCCAGTTCATGGACTAAGATTAGGTCACTTCTCTAATGAGAGGAGTCACTAAAATCCAGACCTGTTTCATCACTCCCTCGGAATGGAAGCGTCATGGTTATACAATCGTTTATGATCAAATCACCCTTCAGGTATTCCCAATACCTGCACATCCTGTATAGTGGAAGACTCATGATCATCATGAAGATAAATATCACTTTTACACTGTCATCTTCATAGTCTGATCATTAAGTTTCTCAATCTTGGTCCTTGGGATATGGTACAGATCATATGCTTTCACAAAGCATATATATTACCTTCAAATTCATATCATGCTTCTAAAGAATGATGACCATGCATGTAATTTGGTCAATCTCAATACCTCATGAGTGAGCTCATGTCTCCCGGTTCACAAGTGAACCTGTATGATCCCTTTGAGAGATCATATTACTCATATGCCCTTACATGCACACCAGCTCGTCGGTGTATAGACCTTGATTAGGTCATCAACCTATTGGTCTGCCAAATGTACATGCTCAGACATATAGTAATATGTCTGTCTCTGGTCAGAGGATGTTTGCTTGTGATGTGACAGTATTCATCATAGGTCTTTGGTTATCTCGATCTCGTTAAGTCAACTCATTGACTCAACTAATCTGATACCTCTGAATCAATATTCCTATGCAGAGGACCTGCATCAAGAGGTCGATCAGATATCAGTCTACTGAGATGGGATTGCCATCTCCCACTCAAACTGGAGATCACTACTTGTTAGTCATTGATGATGCTTGATGAGTCCTCTATCTAACTCCTTAGATATTCATCCAAGCATCAGCCTCTATGATTCAACCATTGAATCAACAGCTGTATGATTATCAAGTTGGCCATGGTATATAACCCTTATTGTACAGAGGGACCTTATAGTGCATTCATTCATTCAATATCAGAAAGGGAGTGAAACAAAATCAATAACTTTTATTGATAAATCATTTATTACAATAACATTTATTGTAGGAATGGTTCGCCTCGGGCTCACATTGCTAACAACTTTAACCCTGAATTTGTGTGAACCGCTCGATCTTGATTGAGCGGCCCACGTGGTACAGCAGACTCTGCTGGCCAGCAGAGGAGCTGCTCTCCCGCCTCTCATGCCTAATATCTCTAAACTTCTGCATCATCATCTGCGAATTGTGTGATTATGAAATCATACATGAGTATGTCAATTGCCGATGAAGGTAATAATTTTATCTTTGTTTAGGATGATGCGGCAATTATTCGGCTAAGAGTCAACAACTACTATATCAAGAACTTCGGGTATATTGATGTCATGTGTATAGTACGGAAGTTTCAACAAAATATTTATTATTTTAGATTTTTATCAGCCATGTCCCTCCATTCTGTGAATATCAGTTGTGTCTCCGATTTCTTGTCATTCTATCACTTGTATCTCTCATTTTAGTTGTCGTCCATGCTTAACGCAAACAAACGTTAAATTTGAGGACATATCGAGAATTAATTTTAAAAAATAAACTGAAAAGTCCATCCCCTTCTTCCATCTTCTTCACCTCCCTCTTGATGACAGCTTCATGTCTTCCTCAGACTCCTATGCTCCTTCCTAGACCTTTCAACATGCACACGGAGTCCTCAAAAGGGAGCAGCAACATGAGGAGACTGTGCCTTATAAGCATCACCGCATCTATGGCCCACATCCCCGTCGAACGAACCCACTCAAATGATTCGCCGCCATCATATGTGTTGTCCTCTGGGTTCTTGTGATGCTAGGAGGCTGCTGCTTCGGGTGCTTGCTGAGGGGAAAAAGGGGTGAAGGTCAAGGAAGGGAACTGGGGGAGGGATGGGGATGAGCTGTTGGAAGAGCTGTAAGGTTTCTCGAGAAAGCAAGAGCAGAGGGAGATAAAGAAGGTGCTGGCGGAGGAGGAGCAAGTGGGCGGAGGAGGAAGGTGGAGGGAGGAGGTTATGTGCTGAAACATGATACTTTCATCATTTGTTAGTTAAGATAAAATTTTGATCAACTAATTCATGAACATTCACCAAAAAATTCAATAAAATTCATCATATGATCCGCAATGGGTGATATACCCGTGAAAATGGAAAAAATAGCTATTTGATGGATGCATGAAGGTGTAGTTAAGAGAGAGAAAGGGAAAAAGAACAAATGGAGGAAGAAGATGAAGAAGAAGAAGTCTGGACAGTTATGCCCCTCTTAAATGCACTATGGTTTGAAAAAACCATAGTTAAGTTCAACTCATTGACATTTAAACTAACGTAGGGGCTCAAGTGATTGCACAGTAAGAAATCGAGGACACAATTGATACTCCCATAAAGGAAAGGACACAACTGATATTGGAATATCTTGGAGGGGCATAACTGATGAAGACCTTATAATTTTTATTCATAAGTTTACCTGAATTATTTTTGAAATTATGATTACAATTGTTGAGGGAATATATTGAATTACGTCAAATAGTATAATCTTTAAAATTTCTCGGCTAATAAGCTGATTTACCCTTATAGGTAATTGTATCCTTCAATAAAATAACGACATTAATGGACTACCATAACATTATTTAAATGGATACCCAACCCCTTGGGCATGTTTGGTAACTGGGTTGGATTGGGCTGGGATATCCTCCCGTGAATAGTAGTTGTTTGGATGGTTGGGAGGGTTGGAGAGGGTTGGAATGATAAATGTGACGTGACATTGAGTATGTGTTATATTAACTTTTAATGATTATAATATATTTTTATATTAATTTTTTATTTGAATGTGGTGAATAAATATTATACCAAAGAAATTGTACGGTCGATATAACTAATTCCAACCCAAGAATACATGGATATAGCAGGGATATGAAGGTTACCCTGAGGTAACATGACAACCAAAAAGCACCTAATGCATTTCACACAACGGATACCTGATTTGATGAGAAACTATTTTAATAGGAACGAGTCAACCCATTAACCATGTAATAGACCGAGTGTGAATTGGGTGGGCACCTACTCCATTGACAACCATGAGATCAAGGAGTCAGTTGGGACATTCGGGGAGTAGAATCTAGAGAGGCGAGTGTTGCAAAGGTGTTGTGACAAGCAGGACCGTCCTCGAGGGTAGTTTCTGAGTGCAATGACCCATGGTTCATCTACTACAGGGACTCATTTTAATATGTATGCAGCATTAAGTTTAGAAAAAAATAGTATATGTCCCCAATGAGATCTTATAGAATCAAATTTTTTTATTAAAACAATTCACCGAAAAATGTGCTCTTGTGGAATCGATTTTTCGATGAAACAACTCGTTGAAAAATGAACCCTTATGGAATCGATTCTTCATGAAACAACTTGTCAAAAAATGAGCTCTTATAGAATCGAATTTTCAGTGAACAACTCAATGCTAAAGTCCAAGATTTAATGAAATTATATAAAGACACATTGTTCATCGAAATTTTTATATAAAGATCCATTTTTTCTTTTGCTAAGGTACCACAAAATGTTAAGGATGTCACTGGCAACAAGGTGAACAAAAAGAAAGTGGTAGGGCAAGGGAGGAAGTAGAAGACAGAAGAAACACAATATTTTTTAGCAAAAAGGAAATGGAAGATCCACTGTTAGTTGGATTTGCATCCAACGGACATGAATGCCGATGCAACTAGCTTAAATAAACCTTGGTGCATGCTCTCTAAACCCACGTATGCTTCATCTCTATTCACTTCTACATGTATTTCTCTCGCAATTTTTATAACTTATTTCGGAAGCATACTTTCAACTCATTATCATCCTATCCATTGTAATCTAGGGTTACATTAAGCAAGGAGACTGAGGAAGAACAATGTGTACAGTTGCATTAGAGGACTAAAGTGTGGTTATGTTGCTCCACAGCAGTACACATGTAATTCTATTTTTTTGCTGGATCTTATATTTCAATATACAAATCATTTAAAACTGATCAATTTTTGTATTGTACCATCATGATAAATATTTCCAACCCAGATCAATTTTTATTTCTGATCAATTTTTATTTCTGCTATAATACAAAACAAATGAAAAGGCTTCAGATCCTCCCCTACAATAGAATTGATCAAGTAATTTTTCCAAAAATCATGTAATTAGAGAACAAAGAAATAGTCCTGCAATAGTATTTCTGCAATAGTATTTCTCCTAAAAAGTAAGTATTAAATTCGTGGCTTCAAATCTGGTCCCAAATTATCTCAATAGATAGAGCATAAAAATACCTTTAAAGCGAAATTAAGTTCGTAATTTTTGGATATAAATGTAAGATATATTAAAAGGTCAAATACAGGGACTAAAGTATAATAAAAATTGAAATGTTATAACAAAATGGTTCAGCTCAGAGCCTTATCTACAATTTCCTGAACTCTTTAGAGTTCTTTATAACAATTTGCCAAGGCGGGCACGTCTCTGCTATATCTGGAAGTAATGGGAGGCTTGCCTGCAAAACCTTCAGATCACGTGCAAGAAAGCACGTGATCAGAGCTCTGGATCGTAGGTTACGGAGAGCACCTCTTTACTGATCATGTTGTTCACTGTGAACCACGTGGATGTACTGGACAGCGTCGGATGATACTAGAATCAACAGTGAAGGGACTACCAGACGTGAACAGTTGGATCGAGATCGGGAAGGGCTTTGGGCCGGGCTAGCCTGACCCGGTCCGCAACCCGACCCGTTAAGTCCGGCCCGAATCTGAACCCGTTTAAATTTGAGCCGGGCTCGGGCTCAAAAAAAGAGCCCGTTTCTAAAACGGGTCGGGTTCGGGCTGAGTAGAGCCCGGTCCGAAACCAGGCCCGAAGCCCGATCCCAAACCTGTATAATATAAAATATATAATATATTACTTTAACCCTATTCCCTCATGGCCCATCCCAACCCAATCCCCCTCAAACCCTATCTCCATACTCCAACGATACTACCATGTACCGACATTTCAAAGTTTTGAAAAAAAAATAAAATGTATATGAAAAAATCAAAAGTTTTTGAAGAGAAAAAATCAAACATTTCAAAGTTTTTTTTATCAAAATTATATAGGATGTCAAAATTTTAGATTTATCACAATTTTTTAACAAATTTTTTTTTAAAAAAAAGACATTTTCATATCACCCGTTGAATTAAGCATTTTAAAAAAATCAAAAGTTTTTAAAGGAAAAAAAGTTACTGGGCAGCCCTCGGGCCGGGTTCGGGTTCTAGCTGACCCATCCAAATTTTTTTGGGCCGCGGCTCAGTCCGAAACCTGAAAAAATAAACGAGCTCGGGTTCGGGCCGATGCCCAACCCGTCCCGCCCGACCCGATTCTCATCCCTATAATTAACGAGTGCCTCCTCTCTCTCGAGCAGCCGAGCTCCGCCTTCATCGGGTGGTGGATGAGCGGATCTCCTGTGCCCTCGATCTATTTCTCTATGGCGTGAACGGGTGATTGATGGTCCGGAGATTTTCCTGAAGGCTTGGAGAGTTCGGTGGAGATGTACTGGAAGCGGGCTGAGTCTTGAAGGTCTTCTTCTTGATGACCCCTCACCGGAGAAAAAGAGCGAGACTTGTGAGGGGCTCAGATCTCCGTCCAATGAAAACCTGCAGGGGATTAGCAAGAAATCGAAACAAAATGGTGCGACGTGGAATCCCGGTTGATGCTCCTGCGAGGTTGGCAGCTTCTCGAACCTCAAGTTTCAGCAATGGCAAAAGGTTTCAGAGGGAGATGTGGGCGAAAGCTCCGTTGGTGGATGGCGGAAGATAGGATCTTCTTCTCCGATGCAACTCACCGGAGATGGAGTGATCTGAAAAAGGTAGAAATGAACTGAACTGCGATGGGAGGACGACGGGGTGGGGTCTCGATTGGAGTCGATTTGGGGTGTTTTTAGGTGTGAGCAACAGAGAAAAAAAGACGAAAACTAAGGGAGAAAACTTCAAAGAAGATGAAGTAGAAGAGGGAAAAGGAGGGATATTGCAGAGGATTTACCTCGAGTGGTTTCGTCGGAGATGAAGTCGCTGAGGCGTACTCCTGTCGTCGTTCTAAGGCAAGACGAGGTGATCTGAGCTCTGCAGCTATTCGTAGGAGCTGCTACGGCGTGGCAGAGCTCGCCGGATCACGCCAAGGTCTGAGTCGTCTCCGCACGATGTGGAGAACTCACAGCTGTCACATGGAGATGAAGGGTGCTGGGCTTGACCATAGGTTGATGGCGGATGGGGAAAAAGGGTGTGGGGAAGACGATTTTAAAGGTTGTGATGGCGGTGATAACAGCTTTGGAAAGGAGGAAACAACCGAAGCTCCAATGGGTAACGGTTGAAGAGGGAAAACGGTCGGTTATAGAAAGGATTCGAGGCGAGAGGGATGGGGTTTTGGCGTAATGGATGGGAGAAGTGGATGTTGACGTGAGGTCAACACACCTTGGGCGATGATTGGTGGAGAGAGGCCCTTAGTGGGTGGTGCTGCTCAAGGCTGAGATAAAAATTGAAGAAAATAAAAAGGAAATAGAGGATGGACTCAAAATTGAAATTAGTCCTCATAAAAATTGTATCTCGGGGATATCTATATTTATCATGAAGGACTAAAAAGTAAAAAAAGACTCATGATATAAATTTTGAAGATATTTCATAGAATAAAATACCTTTTTTCAGTATTTTGTATTTTTTAGTTTTGTTAAAAAATAATATAAAATAAATTGAATAACATATTAGAAATTTAAAAAACAATAATATATGTTTCTTCAATAATAGAAAAGTGAATAAAAAATCATGAAAGATATAAAATATAAAATAGATACAATATCACAACACATTTGTTTGTCCTGATTTTTATATTTTCTGTATTTTACTTTCTCCTGGTTAGCTAAAATAAAACTAAAAAACAAGAAATAAAAAGTAAATAATTAAATAGTTAACTTTCGTACATTAAATAATGAACTCAAAATCGAGTATTTGTATAATATATAAATTGGTCCCAAAACCCATGTTTCACATATGAAATCTAATTCCTCTTATTTTGATTTTATTTTATAGATAATTAAGCATACATTAAATCATCGGTGAATAAAGTTTCATAGGAATCGGTATGGATGAGATACCAAACTTTACAACTTTCTAAGTCAGCAACTTTTTTGCACAATATCATCATTGTGATCTTCCATATATATTCTTGCAAAAGACACATAAATTTATCTAGACATGCATGATATTTTCTCTTTGTTGCTCTCTATCTTTCAAAGAACATTCCATGACGGCAGATTTATTCTCTTTCATATTATAATTGAAGAGAAGAAAAATAATAATTGGTTAACATTTGATTGATGAGCAAAATATGATAACACGTGGATTGGTCATTTTAAAGTTTCTAATAATATTAATTTAGTTTTAATCTCTTACATTGGATGGAAATATGATAATTGGATCACGTGTTCATCATTTTCTTAATGAGATCTGTGATCATTGAAAAATACATACATACACACACACACATTTATAACAGGGAGTCTATGAGAGTTCGGCATAAGAGGATGATTTGTGCAATATACATTATTCCAATAACAATAGTAAATTCAAAAATTACAAATCACAAGGTATACAAGTAGAGTTATCTAAACTAGAAGTGCACTATGATTTTAACGTGAAAACGCAAGTGGGTGAAAACCACGCCCCTTCTAAGATCTTCCTACGCTCTCTCGGTGAAGCTTGTGTCCACTATATGTGCCACTTGAAATTGAGGTAGCACAACCTCACACACAACCTACACCCTTCCTTGGACAAATCTCGAAGGAATATTATACCTCTTACAGAGAAAAGAATCTACAACTAGGATACCTACATACAATATGCTTGAAAAGCAATAAATTAGTGAGAATCTTGAATTCACAAAGTTATAGGCAATTGAGCGCAATATATATTCAAGAATGGATATGATTACTTGAGAACATGGAGATCACAAAGAGCCTGAGAGCTTTGATACAGCAAACGGCACAAGAGCATGGATATCGCATTGAAATATAGCACTCTTTCTTCACTTTAATAAGTAGAAATGTTTCTCTTGGATGTTCATCTTAATAAAGTCCATTAGGATCATTTTATAGGCTTAGAGTGTTCGGAGGCTAAAAGAGTTTTTGGATAGCCAATTAGGAATTTACCAATGTTTAAAAAAATTTAGAACTCGGAGTTCATCGATCAAGTATACAAGATTGATTTGACATGGTGAAAATGATCAATCAGACTAGTTTTCAAACATTATATGATTGTAGAGGGTATATTTGAAAAATGATCTATCAAACAATTGAGGTTGATAGATCAGAATTAAATATTAGCTAAAGTTGATCAATCATGATTAAAAATTGATTGATAAGAGATGACTAATCAAGTATACCAAGTTGGTCAATCAAGTTAAATCAAGAAGCAAAAGCTGATAGATCAGAGCACAAAAGGTTGTCGATCAGGTCAGCCCAAAAGTGATTTATTGGTTTTCATTTTCATTATTTATAGCTTCTTTTCACTTTTTGATTGAGAATATCAAACTCCTCTGACTTGGTAAATTTTGCAAAAGTTTCCATGTGTCTTCATCACATGCTCTTGACCTCCAAAGACTTCAAATCTTCTCAAAAAACGATATGAATTTGAACTTTGGATTTCGGGTCGAGCTTATTAGATCCCCATGCTTTGATATGTATCTTTATGATTCATGTTTCTTTGCTTTCATACATTGCTTTCTTTGCATTTTTTATACTTTAATATCTCTTTTTATCTGAAAAGTCAATCAAGCTACAAAATAAATAAGCAACAAAGTCATTAGCAAAATTTAAGTCACTAACAACCTCCTCTCAAGAAGATTAAATTTCCATCCTCCACATCTTTTCCACCATTAGATTTGGATGATTAGAAGAGATGATTAAAAAACACTTTCACATCTCTTCTCCCTCCCACCCTCCCTCCCTCCCTCCTTCTTTCTCTACTTACCATGTCTTCTCTTCCTCAGCAAGAACCCAACTCTTCGTCGACTTTTCTAACAAACAGGAGATGATCGGTCGTAGGTGCCTCCCTCCTCTAGCATCATCGCCCGCACAACTCCCTCTATGTTTTCCTCCATATCGGCCACCTGCACTTCTCTCCCTCCAACATCATACCTTTCTTGATTGAAAGCGATCTTCCCAGAGTGGAGATGTAGTTGTGGGGTATGAGGATATTTTTAAGGTATCAAAAAATCAGTAAAAACATTGTATGTTATTTATGTATTCAGATTGTGGATACTCAACAATATCACAATTGATATTAAGTATCAAATGATTGTCTTGGACATGAATTTGAAGTAGCATGCGAGAATGGTATAAGAAAATGATTGGACGAATGAAAAAGTATAATCAAAATTTAAAATTTAGAATAATTAAAATCGGGTAGAAACAGATACTGAAGGCTCCAATAACTATATAACATCATAAGAACTAAAAATCCAAAAAAAACTTATCCAACTAAATCAAGGATAATCTCGTGCTTTTAGGAACAACACTTACATTTGTTTAAAGATTGATAGAGTGATTACCTCATAACAACACTCACTCAAAAATTTACTTGAGTTGTGGTACTTACTGTATTTTGCTTTCAAACAGCTTATGTTATGGATGCAAGCCTTATTATCTCATACTAATCTAGTTAACTTACAAAATATGAATATAGGTAACTAGCTGGAAGATTTCCTTGAAATAATACATATTACTTAGTTTTTAATGCATAAGAAGATTTCCATAGATCACATATCTAAATATTAATGTAGTAAATTGCATCTGCAATAAATTTCTAGGAAATGTTTAACCCAGGTGCATCCACCGCTTCGTTAACATTTAAAAATGGTAACAACCTTGTTAATATTTATTAATTAAAGAATAAGTCCTTCGGAGGGCATCTTGGTCGGAGACGATTGGCAAGTAGGTGGACAGACCTTGCCAGTGGGTCGGGGGCCGCCCGTCCATCTAACCCGTTCATAGGTCGGGCTTGGATCAAGAAATTCGAGAAATGAATCGATTCTACTCATCATGGCTCACTCTTGAGCCCACCCATCAAATGGACATGCCGTGGACATATATCCAAAATCATGACCGGTCCTGACCTGCAAAGAGTAAAACATATATTAAAAAATTGGATTTTTTTACATATACTTAATGTGATATACTTCATGTTATTCTTCTGCATTATTTAAGTTGCATTATATTTAGTAATTTTCATTTTAAGCAACACATATGAAAGTTAGTATTTGGAGTGATTTTTAAAAAATATTTATTTCTATAAACAATATAAAAAGGAGAAAATGTTCATGAGCTTAAACTTGACTCATGGATGATCTCGCTCGAACATGACCAAGCTTAGGTGTTGAAGTATAGCCCATGGATCGGTCCAGTCCGAGCTCTGGACAAGAGGTTTTGTTTTAAAAAAATCGGCAACCTTCTGTCCGACTCGGCCCGTAATTTGAGCAGGTCTATAGGTGGAGAAGGGAAAAGTCGGGTTCTCGTTGTCCCAAGAGACGACGTGGTAAGTAGGAGAGAAAAGAGTTCTCTAAGGTTTCTTATAGTCATCTGTTTTCATCACCCAAATCCATAGTTGGAAAAGATGCCAAAAAAGGGAAGGTATAGATTTTATTTGTGGGAACAATCACCCTTTATATAATCTCGTTAAATTTTGATTTTAGCATTGAATTGTTCATCGGAAATCTGAATCTGTAAGGGCCCATTTTTCGGTGAGTTGTTCACCGATAATTCGATTCTATAAAGGCTCATTAAGACATGTATTATTTTAATCTTAAACTAAAAATCGAATCACATGTAAAGTTGGGCCCCTAAAAATAATGTGTCATGGACAATTGCACTTCAAAACTATGCTTAAGGACGACACTGCCCATATACATACAATATGCGTACAAATATATGTTGAAAATTGTGCTTATTTACGATTACATGGCCGCCTTCCTGAAAAGGAGACCTACATCCTCCATCAGAAACCAATGCTTCAGGATGTTTAATGCAACACATAATTGTTAGAAAAGTTTTCTTTTTAATGTATAAAAATTTCAACTTTCCCATTGGATTCACCGTAGATAATCAAGTGAACGAAAAAAAACATGTTTTCTTTAAGTACAAGTGCTCAAATATCTCCTAATTAGATTTCATTAAACATGTTTAAAATTACGAACCTTGATGAGATCATTTTAATATATTTTGTATTCTAAGATTATCTTTGCACAAATCACCACCATCTTAAAAACTAGTCTTTCTTCAATGCATCGTTGATAATGGAAGAGTCTTTTGCATGCACACCTTTCTATCTCACTCCTTTTATCTCGATAATTTCAATTTTCTATATTTGATATTAAAGCGGCCACCAGTATAGCACAAATTATGACAGACTAGCAATTCCATTTCTTTCCTCTTCCCTTCTCTTTTATTCCATTTCTCTAAATATAACATTAAAGAAGCCACCTATTAAATACACATATTGCAACAAAATTTTTTAAACCACTCCATCTACTGGCCTTGGTTAATGACACTAGTTAAATGATCAAATATAAAGAAGTCGCCTATTCAAATGTACAAAAAGATCGACTTGCACTTGCATTTCAGAAGCCTCTCCTTTCCTTTATCTGAGCCAGTCAATTGTTTCCAAGTCGAAAACATCTTCTTTGCGAGTCAGGAAGGGGATCAACCAACTATAGAGATTGAGCTTTGAAGATAGATACCTTTCACAAAAATTATATATACAGGGAAAATTTTGGCAGCCACTGGGAGAGCTAACTCCCCCCCCCCCCCAATTTTTCTCATATTTTTATTTTTTTTGAAAAATATTTTCGTGCGACTGTTAAAAAATGATTGTTTGAAGGTAGGCCGTAGGAGACTCTGTTTCGCACGAAACTTGAATGACATAATATAGGGATATATCGATAAATTTTCACGGAAATATTTTTCAAAAAAATAAAAAATGGAAAAAATGTGGCGGGGGCAGCCAAGTTAGCTTCCCCTTTGGTTGCCACCATTCCATTCACTACATGCTGGTGGCTCTAAGGGGACAGTCAAGGACCGTCCTCTTTGTCGTTATAACCGTCCCTTCTGATTAGAGGGGACGGTCTCAGAACCGTCCCGTCTGCCACCGTCTCATTTGCTTAGATGGGACGGTTATCACGAACGTCTCTTTTAATAAACCATTGGGGACGGTTGCAACCGTCCCTTTAATGATCAACTTTGGGGACGATTACAACCGTCCCTAGTACCACTAATAGTAGGGACGGTTGTAACCGTCCCCATCTTAGAAGCTTGGGGGACGGTTGTAACCATCCCTAATGGTGTGCAATCATTTTGCGACGGGCACAGAAGACCTGTGGGACGGTTTACACCGTCCTCATTTGGTCTCACTGGTCGCTATCCGCGACAGTGGGCCGATGTCAAACATTGGGGACGGTCGTAACCGTCCCTCTTGAGACGCAGAGGGGACGGTTGTAACCGTCCCTTCCATAAAGAAAGCCTTTTGCGACGCCAGCAGAAGGCTTTAAGGGATGGTTGTAACCGTCCCTTATAGCCCTCATTGACACAAAATTGTGCCAGCAGGTCCTTGGAAGAAGACGGGACGGTCGTAACTGTCCCTATTGATAACCACAGGGGACGGTTGTAACCGTCCCCTCCATTTAGCGCTAAAGGGGACGGCAATAGAAGACCATTAGCGACGATTTTAACCGTCTCCGTTGGTTCCCCTGACCGCTAAAATGAGACAGAGGGTGTTTAACATTCTGAAGGGACGGATACAACCGTCGCCATTGTCAGTTAAAGGGGACGGTTGCGACCGTCCCATCTAGTATGGGGTCTATAGCGACGCCAACAGAAGCGTATAGGAGACGGTTGTAACCGACTCCATTAACCTTTGAAATGCAAAATTGCGTCCCGTGAGCTATCCTCAACAGGGGGACGTTTCTGTAGCACCGTAGGGAACAGTTATAACCGTCCCCAATACCCCCTAACTGGAAAAAAAATACTAGATTCATGGTGTTTTGTTCATGCTCCCTCTGCGAAATCAAATAACACATTTCATAAACTCAAAATTAAAGATGTAAATAAGACACTTTATAGTTATAAAGAAATTGTTTTTCAATTCTACATAGTCTTAGGCACTATTAGAAATATTACAATAAAATGTTCAAGAAAGAACTAAAATTTACTACAAGGATTGTTGTAACGCCCCTGAAAATTTGGATTTTTCTGAAATTTTAAAAAATATACAATATCATACTCAAAAGAAGCGTCTCGTCGCAAGCTTTCCAACGAGCCCAAGAATGCGCAAATCCGAGTTCATATGAGGAAGTTATGCCCTTTTTAGTGAGCTATAGCCGGTGACATTAATGGAAAGTTGGATACACGAATTTTGAATCACTTCATACGTTGAGGAGATATTTTGGAGTACATTCCACCTCATTTTTTGACAACCTTGTTTCCTTTTTCACCCATTGAATGATATCTAAGTACCTATTGATCTCTTTCCATCTTGTGCTTCCTTCCAAAGTTGATTCTTCTTCTTCTTCCCCCCTTAGAGAGTCAAGAGGAGGAGCGTCTTCTCATAGACGAGTTGCGAGGCCTCGGAGCTTCGTTGCAAGGAGAGGAAGAGAACGTCGTCGCAAGGGGAAGGTTTTGCAACATGCGGATCGTTAATCATTGCGCAGATCAAAGGCTTGTGAGTAGGTAACGGATCCTCAGCTTTCTCCATATTCTTTTGCATTCTTGCAACGATTGGAGATTGCCGATTGTGGGAATATATGTCGGTTTCAATCCTTCCCAGGATTGCCTATTTGCTGTTGGTGTAGATGATTATCTTCTCATCAAATCATCTTCATATCGTTTCCGTACTCTTATGAGGATAAATCCAGTAACATGGCTTGTCTTATATTGTCCCTACATGATATTACAACCTGATGTACGCATGCACGTATAGAAGCTAAAATCTCTACCTTAAATTGTGATGTGGAGAAGATAATGGTTCTCAATTATACACATAAAGTGAACTATGATATTATATGATAGAGATATGTCTTGTTCCATGAAAAAAAACATTACGAAATCCACGTCCAGGTTTTGTTGGATTGAGATTTTCTTTTGTTATTAGTAAATAATATTATTAATGTTGATTGCATCAAATGCAAGACACAAATTTTGATTTTGCTCATATATACGTTCATATCACCCAAAGACACGATGAGAGTAGGCATCATGTTTGTCGTTCATAAATCTGATCAGTTTTCTGTATCAAACTTTGATCATTTCATGAAAACTTTCCTTATCTTTGTGACACAAGATTATAATGCTACTTCGATAGGTTGGCTAGGTTTTTTTGGCAACTGTGTACACATGTTATTTATGGTGAACAACCTTCCTAATAGTGAACTTCCTTCCTAATCTATGTCTCTCTTAGCTTTATCGATTGGTTATATGATTATTAGTATGGTCTCATAGAACTTTCATGCTGATTTAATTACTCTAAATATATGATGATTATATCCTGCTAATTCAGTACTTATTTTGTAATTATAACTAAAAAGGTAAAACTGTGTTTTCTTCCCAAGGTTATAAGATTGATTATTCTTGCATAGATTTCATGGTCGTCATATGGGAAAGTTATAGAAGTAGCTTTGGGTGTAACTGATATTATGGAAGTCTAATGATATCTTTTGTTCTAGTTGTAGGAATGAGTCTGTGCATGTTTCCCTTATGGAGCTTTACGGTTACGAGCACTTCAATAGTCGCTCATATAGTTAATGACATGGGTGTAGTATGGTTGATAATGCAAACACCATATAACCAAGTGCTAATTATAACATTTGTGATATGTCCCAGACCCTACGGTTGGGATTAAAGGCTTGATATTTTTTTCTATTTAGCATCATAGATACAAGACATCTAATGTCTCAAGGCATGGTGCAAGATAGTGGTGATTATACCCTCTGTTAGGTATTTTGGGAGGGATTGTGACCAAGGATCTTATAGCATCGGTATAAATAATAGGTCAGTGAAAGAATTTATCATGTCAGGGTTCAAGTGTTTTTCTATAAAGGGAATATACAAGTTGAGGAAGGAAAATTAAATACCACGAGGTGGGTGCACACCCTTTGTGGTCTGGTTGAGCCAACAATGAGTTATCCCCACTCGAGGGGCATCATAGAGTGGGGAGGTGGTAGATACTCTAGAGATTTTTGGGTGGGTGCACGCGTGCATCTCACCATACGATTTCATTTTGTAACTATTGGTTTTGGAGCGAGTAGGACTCCCCTGGCAGACTCGGTTGACGGAATAGGGATTCCTTGGGCTATATGCCTCGTGTCTCGAGTGTCAGAGTACTACCAATCAGACTAACTGAAGGATCGCACTTGCGCACAGGTCTTTGTCTCCACTCTGAATGAAGCGATGCAGGTTTCATTCCTAGTGTAGATTTTCTCCTTTGACGGGTGAGTCCAGGATTAATAAATAACTAAACAAATAAATAAGCTAGATCAAAGAACTTAGAAGTGGATTAATTATGTAATTGTCAAAAATCCACTCGTCGCAAGTAACTTAATTAGAGGCTTTCTACTTGAGTTCTTAGAATGTTTCATTATACCTCTGTAGTTTCTGCACTTGCATTGCCTACCTAATTTTTCTTTCATTTATAAATTATTGTTATATCCTTACTGAGTCATTTGACTCACAAGTTACCCCTCTTGGAAATCCAACAGGAAATCTTGAGCAGGAGACCGAGGCGGGAATTTTTGGCAGCACTGTTGAGAATCATTTCAGAGGTTGATACCTAGTGGAGCTGACTTTTTGTCGGTCTTTCCTTTTTCCTTTATTGGTGATGTAATATTAAGACCTTGAATTATTCCTGTCATCTTAAGATGTGGATGGTTTTTCTTTTGATTGGATATTTTTCTCCCGCCCTTGCTTTTGTATGAATGATTTATCATGCAGATTGTATATGACTGTTGTTGGGTAATAATTGTGATTGGGCATTGAGATGCGCTCCTATCGAGACGGGGCGTTACAATTGTTATCTACTCAGATCCTTCACTCTCGTTGCTCTGCTCCTCACTTTCCTCATCGTCGTCGAGACGTGTAGGTTGTACAGGTGGCGTGGCTTGACTTTGAAGACGTCTTATATAGGACATGACATTCGCCATGTCCAAACGCATCTTCGTCATCTCTTCATCTTGTGTAGACATCTTTGCCTTTACTTCCCGCAGCTCCCTTTCCATCTCTCTTTCTCTATGGCTCCCTTGCGAGGAAGACTGAGACCCACTTGCACCACCCATTCCGTACCATGTACAAATCGTTTCTCCACGTCCTCCGCAATGGATGTGTCCACTGTGTTCCGGACCAGTGGCTTGACGGAAGGCATCATCGGCCGACAACGGGGGAGTGCTCGTCCCCGTGCTGTCTGGCGAGGAGGTAGTAGAGAGCCTAATCATTTCTTCCTGCATGTATAAAAATATTAAATATTGTCAATATACTAACTTAAGTCATTATATAAATTAAAAATAAATATTACTTACATGAATTGGTGCGTAGACGTCATCAACCCACTGCACTTCTCCTCCTAAATCCCGGCTCTTTGACCCAGTAATATGCGGGGTCATTTCTCGTTCGTTATCCCTCAACTAAAAAAACATAAAAGAAGTTTTTAAAATAAATTCTACATTCAAACTTGATAATTCTAGAAATTGTTTAAATACTTACAAAGTCATGCTTCAATTGGTTGGTGTTCTTCCTTCCCATCTTATGGGTGGACCGAAAGCCTTTGGATCGATTCGCCGTATTTTTGGTAGAAATCGACTGAAATTAAACAATGTTAGTACAAACATAAAACAAATAAAAAGTAAACAAATGTACGTACCGCGAATTCCTCACTGGACCAAAAATTAATCAATTTCCTCCATTGTTCTGGTGTAACACCAGGCGGGACGTTCTGCACAAGCTGCTCATATGGAATCTGGAGGTTGTAATAGTAAAGATGAAAAAATAAATATCGTTAATCTTAAATATTCAGAAATAAAATATAAATATCTTCGTACCTTCACCTTTATGCGTCTCTTGTATCGACGCAACAACTCAGCAGCATGGGAGAGAATCTGGGAATCGACATGGGCATTTCGTTCCCATGTAAAGACAACCTTATACAACAAATATAATAAACATTAGTATAATAACTTAATAAAAAATCATTTTTTGATTTTAAAATACCTCCAAATCAGAAAGTATGTCAGCCTTGACATCATAAGGAAGCTATCGAAAGTCGTGGGTAGTGATGGGGACACGCGCACGAGCAACCTGGCCAAGGTAGCTCTGAAACTCCGTGAAGTTCTCTCCAATCGCATCTCCGCCAACAATACACACATGTAACGTATGTTCGGGTGCAAGACGATCCAAAAATCTACACTGAGACGGTCCACGTCGTCTCGGGTAACCTCCACTGCCTGCATCAGAAGAACCTCCCTATGGCTGCTGAGGAGGTTCGGGAACCTCTCGAATACGTCTAGGTCTAGGAGCCATCTCTACAATTCAAAAGGAGTTATTTCAAAAAAAATACATTTAGATAGATCACAATAAATTCAATTATTTGAAAATAAAAATAAAAATAGCATTACCTTGTATTGCTAGTACCAACGCCGTTGTCTAATACTTCATGAAAAAAATCACTGGAGTTATTTTGGTATGCAACGTCATTGTCTAGTGCATCTTCCTCTTCGTTTGCATCGAAGAAATCTCTCGGTGTTGTTCTAATAGGTATAATCCATCCACTAACCGAGTTATCTGCAACATAAAAGATCTGTTCTACCTGACTGGCAAGCGCATACGGCTCATTGGTTTATAACCGACATGTTTGCTTTAAAGAGAGAACTCCATTTCTATCCTTCTTATAACCTAATCCAACGCGACCCACATCAAACCAGATGCAATGAAATAGAACACACCTTGCATCATGTGTAAAACTGATTTCTAGTATATCAATAATCTCGCCATAGTATCCGTCAATTTCATCATTGAGATCGGCTGTCACTATTACTCCAGAAAGTTGTGATGCTTTATTTTCATCAATTGACTTTTTTCGAAATCTAAATTCATTATATATAGCCGGAATGTGATACTACTAATGAGTATGGACTCCTGTGGATTATATCGAGATTCGTGCTCCACCGTTCATCTTTGCTAACTTTTAATAGTTCAATTTTATCCCCGAACCATTTCAGAAAGTCTGATTTGCTAGTGGTTGTTGATTGAAACTCTTCAAAGAAATAATCAACCTCATCTACTTGCATCAAAATATAATAATGAATAAAGGTCTCTTTCATCGTCTGAAATACTACGACGGGCACTCTTTAGGATAGCTTGTCCATTTTGTTGAAAAATTCAAAGTTTGTTTGGATCTTCTGTCCATAACTCACCATAAAATCTTCTTGTAATCGTAAAATCTTATCTGGTTTTTTCCTCTTCGAATCATGACCCATATTCTTATATCTGCTACATTTGCAGTCAGGACATGTATCTAAGTTTGAATAATCCTTCCAATATAAAATGCAGTCGTTCGAGCATGCGTCAATTTTCTCGTAGTTTAGTCCAAGTGCGCGAAATCTTGACTTAGCATCCTTCCAGTCCTTTGGAAAGTTTTATGGATTATTTAATAATGTCCTAATCAACTGTAAGACATCTGTCATCGTAACTGTTGTACACCGATTCTTCACTTTTATCTTAAACATCTTCAGAAGAAAACGTAATCGAGACATTTTGACTCCTGAGCGTAATGGCTTCCCTGCATCTTGTATTTTTTCAAGTAAGGTATCCGTAAGCAAATCCATTATTTCATCGGTGTCATGTCCTCGAATATTACCTACCATCTTAAACATAGCATCACGGTCATGTGTTTCAGAGACATCTTTTTCAGTATCACCTTGGGCATTACTATCTTCTTCTAAAATAACTCCTTCATTATGATATATCCAATTTGTATAATGAAGCCAAAAACTATTTAATATCAAATGCTCGTAAACTATGGTTCGATTTTGGGTCATAGTGTTTTTGCATCTTATGCAAGGACAATGTATCCTATCTCCTTCACCTCCTACAATATGATAGTGCGATTCATATAGAAAAGCCCAGTCTAAGAATCTGATTACTCCTTTGTTATATGTCCGATAGTTATAGAATCTTTTGTTCATCCAGCTTTTGTCCATTGCCTAAAGGTAATATCCAAAGTTAATTACAAGAATGTATGGTAAGTTTCAATAATGTATGTTAGGTTATATATTTTTTATCCTCTAAACTAAACTATTAAGCAATTAACTACTATATTTTTGATCTAACTATGTTTTTGATCCTCTTAACTAAACTATTAATCAATTAAAAAACTACATTACTAATACCTCTACTTTACAAAGATTAAACTATAGTTTAAAAAATCTATACAATCATAAGCAAGCACAATATATTAATAAATTACTAAAAAAATAAATAAAAAACTTACAACCAAATAAGAGGATGAAATCAAGGCGGAGGGAGGTGGGCGACCGGGCGGGGGATGATGGGTGGACGACGACGGGCGGCGGTCGGGCGAGGCCTGAGGAGGAGGGTGAGAGGGCGGAGGAGGATGGCAAGAGGGCGAGGGGGCAGAGAGGGCGGAGGCGGAGGGCGAGAGGCCGAGGGGGCAGAGAGGGCGGAGGAGGAGGATGACAAGACGAGGGGGGAGGAGGATGAGAGGGCGGAGGCGGAGGACGAGAGGGCGGAAGACGAGAGGGTAGAGGAGGAGGCGACAGGCGGTGCAGGTGCGGAGGAGAATGATGAGATCGAGTGAGGAACGAGGAATGGATTCGCCGGAGTAGGTATATGACCATCGGGGACGGTCGTTCAACCATCCCTTATAAGAATAATCGGGGACGGTTATAAGTGAATCGTCCCCTTTGGTTGCAGATATTTACAGTAGCGCGCCAATTAGATGGGTTTTGGAGACGTTTACGCCACCGTCCCATAAAACCAACTATAGGGGACGGTTACAACCGTCCCTTATAGTTTTGTATAAGCGACGACCACAGTGGAGTAACGGAGACGGTTATGACCGTCCCCTAAAATGCCCGAGAAGATAAAAACCAACCTGGGGCTCTACTAGTAAGGTACGGTTATATAACCATCCCTAAAGGTCATATTAACGGCGACAGTCACTGATGACCGTCGCTATAACTATACAGAAGGGACGGTCAGCATACAACTGTCCCCTACAGTAGTATAGGGGACGGTTGCTCCATGACCGTCCCCAATAACCGTCCCCAAAGGCCGTCCAGTTTGTAGTGATTTTCCGATGATTTTTTTCTTCAAGAATACCGTCATGTATTTTTATCACTATATCTCTCTCATATATCATTCAATTTTGTCAGAAACAAGGACCTGATAGACCCAAAAGTCGATCGGTCTTGTATTCCTCACAAGGCGGGAACACAGTCGAAGTGTTGACCAATCAAAATTTGGATTTAATCAACAATTAACCCACACTATAGATTAAGAAATAAGAAATAGATGTGAAGTTAAAATTTCTTTTTAACTCTACATAAATGGTGTATAGCAAGCAAGTATGCAAAGAGTTCGAACACATGGAGCAAACAGGGTAGATCAAACAAATGTGTGTGTGTGTGGATGTGAAGTGCTGTCTACACTAATGCAAAGCCAAAGATTTTTGTGGGTTTTAAAATTTTTTTAAATTAATTTTTAATTTTTTATTTTGATTTTTAATTTTCTGATTTTTATATTTTATATTTTATTTTTTTTCTATTTTCTTTTTTCAATATTGGAATATGTATACAATGTAATAAAAGGGGTGATACAATATCTATAAAAATATGCAAAAATGCTCAAAAATTCAGGAATAAATTCTTTTTGGTATTTTTATGATTTTTTACAATTTTTATGATTTTTGGGTGTTTTTTAACAAATTTTTGGTATTTTTAAAAGGCAAAATAAATGAAAACAGTGAGTAAGCTACTGGCTGTGAGTAGAACTATGAATGAAAAATATCAAACAGCCGCCAAAATTTTTCAAACCAATTTTAAAACAACGATAATAAAAAGAGGAAACAACAGAACTTGATTTTGCAATTTTTGGAGTTTTCTAGAATTTTTTTATAAATTTTTTAAGTTTTTAAGTATTTTCTAATTTTTAAGGTTTTTCTTTTGTAATTTTTAGTGATTTTTGGATTGACACTAAAGTAGGTTAAAATAGACCGTAGGTAATTTTTTGTAATTTTTCGAGGTATTTTAATATTTTTTGGGTATTTTCTAAGCTAGGCAGTATTGAAATGGGGAGTTTTTTATTTTTAATAAATATAAAAATGAAATAAAATCAAAAACTAAAAATATGGCGTGAAAGTGTAAGTGAACAAGAGCTTGGTGTGATTTTTGTGGAATTGTTCAAGTTCAAATGATGCCTTAAATAAATCAGACAAGTTCACAAAAATGTCACAGCCTAGCAGGGGTATATATGCAAATACACAAAAGTCCAGGGGCATACATGCAATTTTCCACAAAATTTTGTACTGAATACTGAAATTTATGGACCAAATACAAATTCCTGAACCCGCAGGGGTATCGATGTAAAAAGCCCACCAGGGCGCGTGACTTGCACACGCCTGGGAGGGACCTAAAAGTAGTTTCAAAAACCTCCGGGGGCTCACTTACAATTTTCCCAAAAAGTTAATACTTAATACAGAACTTAGCGTACTAAAACGAAATAAATACAAGGCTGAGGGCCTCCCTGCAAAATGCCCCCACCTCACGTGAACAGGTCACGTGAGGTGACGTGGTAGAGGACCTAAGTGCAAATTCCTAAAGTCTGAGGGCCTCGATATAAAATTTACAAAAATTTTACACTACAAATTAATGTTTATGGACTAAAAGAAAATTACAAAAGGTGCGGGGGTATACTTGCAAAATTCCCTCGCACGAGCGTTGATGAACGGCGCGGATGGATCCACTTATCCACGTGGCAGCACGGGGAAGCCCGATGACGGTTCGCGCGTGGACGGCGACGATTAGATCTGGCGGTGAAGATCTACGGCTGGGCTCCCTCAGATCTAACGGCGGTTGTAGCTTCTGGAGCTCCTCCTCGATCCGACGGCGGTGAAGGCTGGAGCAAGAACCGCGGAAGAACTCCGGCGAGCCGAGGTTCTTCGAGGTGATGCTCCTCCTTCAGTGATGTTCTTGGCTCAAAATGCGGCTGGAGGGTCCCTGAGGTTTCTTCTTCCTCCTGGGGGCGTCAAAAGAGCTCGGCGGTGGACGAGCTGCTCGCGAGAGGGTGGCGGTGCTATAGAGCCCCACGAGCTCCGGCGAAGCTCCAAAATCGCCTCCAGGCTCTAGTCAAAGCCCTTTGACCTGCAAAGATGGTTAGAAGGTCCAGGGCAAACTGCCTGGACCTCGAGAGGGCGGAAGCGTAGCGAAAATCGATGTGGGGGGAGTTGGCCAGAGGTGCGCTCCGGCGGGGTGAATGGATCGAACGAATGGATCGATGGATGCGAGATTTTTTTGAGGGTTTTTAATCCTAAGATGATGGCTAGACGAATGCGACTAAAATGAAGAGGAATAGATACATCTCGAGGGCTTGGGGACCCGAGGTTAAGGGTACCTCGACGGTGGGTTGCCGGAGGTGATGGAACACCCTAAGCCACGCTGCTCCGCCTCCTGGACGAGTCGGTTTTGGAGCTGTCACCTCCAGGACTTGATTGGGATCGAAAGGGGCGCGAGAGAGACCAAGATTGGGGTTCAATTTTTGAATCGAAGTCAGAGGTTCCCTTTTATTGGGTTGACGGATGAGGGGGAAGACCAAGGCGTGGAGGTTGAATCAGCGCACGACAGCCCAGGTAAACACATGGGCGAGTATGAGAGATGAGCGAAGATCAATGTTGCAGAAGGTTGCATCACTAGAAGATGAAAGACATGGCCTCGAAAAATCCACAAAAGTGGGTCAAAAGCGAGGCTGGCAGAGTTGACAGGAGGCTAGGACACCTAGTTGACCAGGGACAACTAGGGTTTGCGCCTGGTTGGTCCACGTGGACCAACCAGGAAAAACCCTGGTTAAAACTTTTATTAATTCATTTAAAAATAGAAAAAGGCCGAATTAAATTATGATTATTTAATAAAAAATATTTGTTATTTTATGTAGTATTTTATTATGATTTTTAATTATATTTATGAGGTATATTCTTTCAAGTTTGCTTTTATACCTATATAGGTATATATACCTATGTATTTTATTAATTTATTTTTATTTTGTGTATTTTAATTTTATTATTTTTATTTAGTATTTTATAAAATTATAAGATACTTTTATATAGATAAATATATTTTTGTTTTAGTTTTTTGATGTGTTTTGTATATTAAATAAAATATAAGTAGGTATCATATAGGTATATTTATAAGTATAGTACCTATGTATCCTATGTACATATAATTTTACTTTGTATTTTTATTTGTATTTTTATTCTTGTTTTAATGTACATATACATTATACATAATATTTACAAAATTATAAAAATATGAAAATACAAAAATAATGAATAAATAATAAAATGAATATTTTAATCTGTACAGGTATACAATGAGGCTCCAAAACTCAACTTTCAAACCATAGCTCCGCCAAATGCGAAACCACTGCCATTAAATAGCTTATTTTATTCTATATACAATTAAAGATGAGTTTGCTGCATTTGGAGTTTTCAGTTGTGAGATACAGGTCTGGGAAGTTGGGATTCTGGATTTTTATTCAGACCATAACTTTTTATCTGTATTTGATTTTTCAGTGAAATCAATTTTGTATTTTTCTTTATTAATTATCTACAACTTTCATGTACAAAGTTTCTTTATTTGATATATAAAAAGTGGAACCAAAAATAGGTCCCAAAATGAATAAAGAATGAATGAAATACATTGTAGTTGGCCCTTATCTCCCCCTACTTTATTCCTTGTCGACCTATTCATCAAGATGCCTAGGTCTCGGGATTTGGGTCATAAAATATTTACAATATTTTATTCTTTTTCTTTTCTTTTATTTATTTTATAATTTTGGCTTTAATTACAGTAATTTACACACTATCTACAGGTACATGCATGAATGCTAATATACTCTAATTATTGGATTTACAAGCATTTACTAGGGTTTTTAAGGCCAAAATGATAGAATAAAGATGATGAAATGTGGATTCATCATCCCCCTATATTTTACCTTTGCTAGTCCCTAGCAAACACTTATGCAATAAGTGCAAAAAGAAAAAGAAAGAAAAGAAAAAGAAGAACTTGGATTTAGTTTAATTATCAAACTTGTCTTCACAAAATCAAAGTTTGGAGCTTAAGTCGGACCTTTGGAATTTTAGTGCGGTCGGAACCTTAATGAGAACCAAATTTGAAATCCAACAGTCCCTGATAATCCCAAAACTCTGCTCAAGTCTCCTCAATAGCCAGGTCAGAAATATCTCAACTCATATGCAAACCCTTACGACTATGAATCTGACTCGTACAGTGTAAGTGATGGTGGCTCTCCCCAACTAGAATGACAAAGAGACTGACTTCTCCAGTATGACAACCCAATGATTCCCCAATCCAACAACTCCATCCTCGAGGAGCGGGGTATTCCCTTCTAAGTTCAAGTGGCAACCAGCTCAAGAGGAGGGGGTGAAGAGAAGAATGGACGGTAGCCAGTGTAGCTACCTATCCTAGGATGGAAGACCAGTGTAGTCAAGTCATCCTGCTGCAGGCTCACATATTTGACTTTGGAACTCAAGCTTGCTTATTGACTTTACAACATTTGTACATACTTTGCAGGCTTTTTATTTTTGTACATGCCTGAACTTTTTTTTGAATACTATTCATAGCAGCATTTACATAAGGAGTTTTTCCTCTTGAGCCAGTAGACTATCCCTCTTTTGAAGCTTTATCGCAACCCACAGCCTCCTGTCTTTAGACTTCCTAATCACTGGACGGGTTGGGGTGCACTTCCCTCCCTAGAGGAGGACAAATGTTTCCACTTGTGTGTGTCTCATACCGGCAAATCCAATCTCCTTACCACTCCAACTGAGTTGAGCCATGTGAAAGGTGCAGGTGTCCAAGTTAGGTCATTATCAACAAGAGTCATGCGTGTGCTCTGAAATACTCTACTTAGGCAGTAAAGAATCCATTGAACCAAGTCCCGTAATCCTCAAATAATTAAGTCAACTAGACCTGAAGTACCTCAAATTCAGTTCCTATAAGGTTCCTGTTATTAGGTAGACTTTAAGGTCCAATCAAGCTCCAATCTCCGGATTTTATTTGACTTGTTCAACTATCAAACTCAATCCGAAAAATGTGAATGCTATGCAATGTAGAAAATATTTTTGTGATGCAATTTTCAAATATTTTGAACTTTTTATGGATTTTTGAAAAGATGATGACGATACATATGCATTTTTTTTCAAAAAGAATTTTCAAATGTTTTTGGATTTTAATTTTGCAAATATTTTTGGGATTTTTGTAAACAAAAAGATTTTGGCTAAAAGCTAGGTGAAAATATGTACACGGGAGTGCTTCTTATATTTACAAGAAGTGGATTTTAAGAATTTACAGGGTAAGTGATCAATTTTATAGGTATATATATAAAGAACTTTAGGTGTGATGTATATATTCCTCAAACTTATTTGACACATGTTTTTCAAACAATTTTTGAAAACTATAGTCCAAAATAATTTTACACACATTTGACAATCATTTTGCAAAGGTTTTTCAAACAGTATGGATAGATTTTTCAAAACATTTTTGCAACCATTTTTCAAACCATTTGCAAACAATTTTTTTCAAATATTTTTATTTTACACAAAGCAAATAAATTTTCAAAACAACACATTTTTACAAAGGTTGAAAACATATAACAAAATGTTTTCAAAATAGTTTTCAAAAGGATTTTCACAAAGATTTTCAAACTATTTTTCAAACATTTTGCAAAAAACATTTTCACCCGATTTATTAATCAGTATATGCAAGAAGAATTTGAGGAACAACACACCTTTTTATTAAGGGTTTTTAATGAATTTTAAGGAATTATTAGCCATATTATTGAGAAAATACGAAAGTACGAGTTATGGCTAAAGTATATACACAGTATATACGACCCCCCTATACTTAGCTTGAGCTATGTCCTCATAGATCGGAGAGAAAAGAGAAGACATAACTCGTACTGAGTATAGGAAAATCTAAAGAATAAATGAATGCAGAAACAAATGAACGAATGAGAAGTTGACCGTCCTCCCTATACTTAGGATCAAATAATTTAAGTATAGCAGAATGTACACAACGCAGGGAGGGTCAAGGGTGGGAATGAACAGATCGTACTCAGATTGTCTCCCCCTATACTTAGGGTAAAATATCCCTAAGTATAAATAAGAAGAGGAGACAATGGAGAGGATCAAAATTAAACTGAAAGAACTCGGGGTGCAAACCCCCCTATACTTAAGACAAAGTACGTCCTAAGTACAGAAAACTGACAACAAGGGGCGACACATTTTTGATCGATAAAGAAAATAGAAGAGGAAAAGAAGAAAAGAAGAAAACAGATGAAAGAGTGATATGAACAGATGGATCTGTACAGCGGAAGATGGAATTGATCACCATGTATGAGATGCATATGATATGAGTCAAAGAACACATCTCATACCAGAAGAATGGGGGCAACGTCAATGGTCGGCGGATCATGATCTAGATATAGCTTCAAGCGTTGACCTTTGACGCGGAAGGTAGAGGAAGATGACGGTTCAGATATGTCAATACTGCCATTGTCATGTACCTTCCTGACCACATATGGACCTTTCCACTTGCTCTGTAATTTCCCTGGAAATAATTTCAGCCTGGAATCAAACAACCATACTCTCTGATCTGGCTCAAACTGTTTATGGCTGATATGAGAATCGTGCCATGTTTTCACTTTCTCTTTGTAATGTAGGATGTTGGAAAAGGATGTATCTCTCAGTTCCTCCAGAGCTGCCAATTCTGCTCTTCTCTGCTCTCTTATACTCTCAGGATCTAACAGTAACTCGGTGACTGCCCAAAAAGATTTATGCTTGATTTCCACTAGCAAATGGCACGGCTTGCCATAGACGAGACGAAAGGGAGATGTCCCCAATAGATTCTTGAAAGAAGTCCGATAGGCCCACAAGACCGAGTCCAAAAGCTGTGACCAATCCTTTCGGTCTGGGCGGACAACCTTCTGCAAGATAGTTTTTATCTCCCGATTCGATACTTCAGCAAGACCATTAGTCTGAGGGTGATACGGTGTGGCAACCCGGTGGTCAATGCCGAACTCGTCTGCAAGGGCCCTAACCTTCTCATTGATGAAATGAGACCCCCCGTCTGAAATCAAGACTCTAGGTACCCCGAACCGTGAAATGATATTTTTCCTCAAGAATTTGCACACGGTTTTAGCATCTGCGGCTCGGGCGGGGATGGCCTCAACCCATCGGCTGACATAATCCACAGCGAGCAAAATGTGCTCGAATCCCTGACTCTTAGGAAATGGGCCCATGAAATCAATCCCCCATGCATCAAAAACCTCACAAAAGTGAATGGGTTGCATGGGCATCATGT